>JAYMFT010108844.1:0-13569 GCA_038088735.1 Panulirus argus | reverse complement strand
TATATATATATGACAAGCTTCTCGTTTATCAAATCCCACTTCTGTACTACACTGGCGCCACCAGCTGGTAGTCACCATCAAGAAGAGATCCTGACTAGCCAGTCCTGGACCCGACTGTGACCTGTAGTGCGTCCTGGTATTGGTCACTGCCAACAGTCGTCTCGTCACTGCCGGAGATGATGTCAGGAACACGACTGTGATAACACTGTCAGGCGGAAGATTTAATCCATTATGTACGTAGCTTGGTTAGTTCCAGCCCCTCGCGCCTTGCGCTCACCAATACTTCAGGGCTGGCTTGGCTCCTGCACCTCTGTCTACCTGGCTTGTCTTGGATGTGGCAATAACAATTAACCGATAACGACCCGGTTCCTTTCCTGAAGCAGTTAAGGGTTGTAGCCAGGTAGGGAGGGACCTCCCAGGTTAAGAGAGACCTGCGTACAGGAGGTGTGTCCTTTCTGCGGACATTACCCGCCCAAGGCAAGAGAACCGAGCTAAAAGTGAGAAACCTTTTGGCGCAATATATTTGTCTTTGACATAGCGACCATTCAGCTGTTGTTGGCCATCAAATTCGACAAGCAAAATTCGTGCACTCGGCTTCCAGACCCCCATCTGCCGAGACCAGGGGAGAGCGATCGTAGAGACTGATTCTCATTTCGTCAGGCTGGTCGTGCGTTGTGTCAGAGACTCGTGACGGCGCACCATCAAGTCCTGCAGCTCTCAGACTTGCTTCTAAAGCAAACAGACTCGGGACGTGAGAGGCGGCCGTGTGTTGAACAGGTAAACACAGGTGGTACACCGTGTGACACACCAGGGAAGAGACCGAGAACCTGAAGTGTGTTGTGAGACCTGGCCCGTCTTGTGACTTCCATAGACCATGTTCCTTGTTGTTATACTCTCCTGTAACCTGTTGTTATACACCCTTGTTTCCTGTTGTCATACCCTCCTGTTTCAGACAGTGGCTCGGGGAGAGCCAGCCCTGGGGTGATATCTGATCCTCAGAGACAACGCGGAGATCCTGCAGCGACAGGAGGCGAGCCGCGGCCTGCACGACCCTCGGGTGACCTGATGGTGGCAGGTCCCCACCACAGGAACGACCCTCACCACCACCACACGACTCTGGACGGTGGCGGTATTGGTGGAAGGTTCCCACCTCCCCCCCCCAAAAAAAGAAAAAGACTGTCACGACAGTTTGGGATTCGGGCACAAGAGGAGGGTTGACACTTCTGCTGTGTTTGATAGCTTAGCGAGAAGACAGCTAAGATATCGACATGCGAGGGGAGCAAAGGCTAGTGACACCTACAATAAAGCTAAGTGGGGGTAAACCTGGAACTTGATTTTCTAACACCTTGTTTTATAAGTTCTAATAATTCAATGAACTTTTCATATTTCCTCTTGTAATTATTTGTTGATTGTCTTTTCTTGTAGATATCTATCTTCTTTATTTTTCTGGGTTTAACGAAACGTATACAAGATGTGGTAATCTTACACACATACACACACACACACACACACACACACACACACGCACACACACACATACACATACACATACACACACACACACACACATACACACGCAAACACACGCACAAACACACACACACACACACATACACACATATACACACACACACACACACATACACACGCACACACACACACACACACACACACACACACACACACACACACACGTTGCTGGCCACCTACACAATGTTCAGTGAAGCTGGTCCTAATGAGTCATTAAGACACATTTTCTTAACGAGGTCACACTACCACACGCTAATTTGATGGTTCCGCTGCGTGGGTGACGCTGTGGGTCGTTACTGCAGGCTTCGCTATCTCGGGCTATCGTCGTAATAACCTTTGACCTCGTTTGTAAGGTGATTTTGTGAGGTGATCTTGCCAGATGAGGCTACCTTGTGAAATGATCTTGTGACCTAACCTTGTGATATGACCTTGTGGGGTGACCTTGCCTGTCCCTGCATCTGACCTTATCCGCCGCGACTTCTTGCCCCACCCGGCAGACTTTTAAGCCCTTACTGGAAGTCCCTCTGGCCCAGGTGACAGGTGTCCCGCCCAAGCCAGGACGCCCCAGACCCAGGTCAGACATCTTCCCCAGACTGAAATTTACTTTTGATATCTGACGATTCAGTCTACTCTCATAGAGCCACCTTATCACACACGGTGTCTTGTTCTCTCTTGATCAAGTCTCTTATACACACTTCCCTCACAAAAGCAGGAGTGATCCTGGACTCCAGTCATTTCTTGTAATTAGTGACTTTAGATTATCTTGATCATTAATTACTCTCGGTTCTTCACACCACAAGTTTCTGGTCCTAATCATATCAAGTTCGTGAACTAGATAAATGATTTGTTTGTCTTAATGTTTCATTCAGGAAAAGAATGAAAACAAATGAATAATCCTGATGCGTTCCTGTATTTTGTTATATTTCACAAAAAGTTTTCATATTCATAAATCCAGAATTTCGTTGTATGTGATCAAGGGCTCAACTGACGCGTCGTTTATCTAGCCGTATTGCCATTTTATTTCCCAGGATTTGTCCTGTGCACAACATTGTCAATATTTCTATTTGTACTGCTCGCCAGGCCGGCTGGCGGATCCTGTACACTGTTTGTTGAGATCCAGTCAGGTTTAACATTTGCTTATATTCCACAGAACTATTACTCTCCTCCACTGAAGGCTGATAAACCGGGACACAAAACTTAAAACCCAATTTAGCCAAATATAAAATCAATACAAAAATAACACTTAAACAAAGAAATGATAAATAGACGAGAGTGAATTTGAAAATATGTATCTTCTACGTGACTTGGTGCATTTCCTCTCAGTCTGACATGACCTACTCAGCAAACCATGATATACTGACCATGATTTACATCCGCCTCCTCCTCCCACTTGCCTTCCATCACGGTCCAGAAAGCTAAACCTGTAAATCAATAGGTCCTCTGCCCTTGGCTGTCATATTTCACGAAAATATCACAGTTATGAGAGATTTACAACAATCTCAAAGATATCCCTTGTATTCTTACTTACCTCGCTTACATTGCTTAAACCACTTTTCTGTCTTGGCTTGCCTAAGCCAGCTCTTTAGTTTGGCTTTATCTAAGCCACTACCCTGGCTTGACCTGCCTGAGTCACCTCCCTAGTTTAGATTATTTAAGCTACCTTCCTGGCTTAGACGTGTCAGAAGTGGTGTCAGCAATAGGGAGGGAGAGACCGAGAATAAAATGGAAGAATGGAGTGACAGGCTTTGAGGTACCGTAACGTGAACATGCATGAGGGTGAGAGGCGTGCAATGGATAGAGGAAATTGGAGCCAAATAGTATACAGGGGTTGATTTGACGTCACTAGGCTGAATTAGGGCATGTAAAGTTATAGGGGAAACAAAATAAATGCTTGTGAGGCTTGTATGTCGATAGGGGCACTGATTTCGGTGAATCATTACGTCAGTGAAAGACTGCGTGTGAGGGAATGAAGCCTCTCTTGGGTGTTCATGGTAGCACCTCCCTACTCGGGAAACGGTGACTTATCACAAAAAAAAAAAGAATCAGAGGGAGAGAATCATACAGAAAGATAAGCTTTAAGTGTTTCAGCTAAACTTTCTTTCTGGGAAGCACCCAAGGACTCTTCAACAAGGGAGATAAGCTTTAAGAGTGTGTCAGCTAAGCCTCATCTCTCAGGGCGCAGCTGGAGGGCTGAGAACTACCATCAACCTTCAGTATTAACCTCAAAATAACCCCGGTTTTCTGTCGGTGAATCAGATGCTGCTCCAGGCCCCGCGCTGCAAGAGTTTAGAGTTTAAAGGTGGCTTGGTGGGGTGATAGTTGGAGGGGAGTTGTAGGGGCGCCAATAACGCAAGTTAACGCAAGTTAAAGGCGGTGCCAGCAACACAAGTTAGAGGGACGTCAACAACTCAAGTTGAAGGGGCGCCAGCAAGACAAGTTTGAGGTTGCACCAGCAACACAAGTTGAAGGGGACCTCAGTAACACACAGTGGAGGGAGCACCAGCAACACAAATTGGAAGGAATGTCATCAACACAAACTGGAGAGGTTTCTGGTAAATCAAGTTGGAAGAAGCGTCAGCGGCACTAGTTAGTGTTGCTTGGACGACGCGTTTCATCAGGCATGCGAGGGTGTGGTATGGACAAGGGTGCTGCACGGAAAAGGAGACGACGCCTTTGCACACAGGAAACTTTTGCAGGTGCCGGACTGTAAGGACTTCATATTACTTATTTACTCTCGCAATGAAGTGGCTCTCAAAGGGTAATCCTCCCATGAGCAAGGAAATGGGTCCATGCAATACCCCCCCCCCCCCTCTCTCTCTCTCTCTCTCTCTCTCTCTCTCTCTCTCTCTCTCTCTCTCTCTCTTCTCTCTCTATCTCCCTCTCTGGTAGTCCCAAGCGCACTTAACGTAAATTGACACTTCCAGCCCAGAGCGCTACCACCACTATCACCACAACACGAGCCGTTACCTCTGGCCTGAGGTTGAACAGTGCCTGGGGACTGAGGGTCAAGTGAGGTCAGCGTCCTGTGGTTCACCAGGTCACCACCAGGGGGTGTGAGGGACAGAGAAGCCCCTCGCATGTTCGGCAGTGGCTGAAGTACATGGGAAGGAGACATGATGGTCCCTGACGAGGCTCTCTGGTGGAGGACAGTAATTGCGTCCTGAGGTCATGATTTTGTTTGTGGTAGAGACGAGACAGTAAAGAAGAAGGAACCTGTCCACCCACCACTCCCTCCGGCTCAACAGCCGGCGGGAAAAGAAAAGAGAAGTAGCTCAGAGAAGGATGGAAAGAACATACTGCCATGGGAGTTCTATGGGATGTGGGGTCAGAGGGCGACGCGTACTTTCTGGGGAGGGTGGTCGCTGCCACAAGGACTGATTACTGTTAGTTGATAACCGCGGGACTTTCCTTGTCTGGGTTAAAGGGTCGATCTGGGTCGCAGGGCTTGGAAGACGAAGGGAAACGGAGTGGCCCTTGACTAAGACGGTACGACCCTTGACCACGATCGTACGACCCTTAACCACGACAGTACGACTCATGTGCACCACAGCGGTACCATTGAGCACGAAAGCGCAACTCTTGAGCAGTGCGGTGCGACCCTTGAGCAGGAAGGTACGACTGTTGACCAAGACGGTAAGACCCTCGATTGGCGTGACCTTTGACATGTCCTTTAAAGACCAGGTCAGAGACTGCACCATCCCACCCAGGGGTCATAACATAAGCGTTCAAAAGGTTGATTACATGAACCTTAGAAATCAAAACAATTTTATCTAACGCACGTCAGGTAGGAGTTGCCTAATCTGTATACTTTGGAACCTAGCAAAGCCTGACCTGACCAAATGCACGATTCAGAAAAAGTTATTGCCTAACGACGCTAATCAGTCTCACCTCAGAATGCGACATGTTTGCAAAATCGCTTCCAGAAGGTGAGTCAAATCTCCCAGACGTTTGGTGATGTGTCCGGAGGTCACGTGAGCATCGTCCAATCTCCTCGATCCGTAAGCCTGTGCCGACCGTCAGCCCGCACTAAAGTTATTACGATTCATTGCCATAACTGGCGAACACAGACCACTCGTATCACTGTTCACTAACAGTTCAAAGTTCCAACACTGTCCTAAGTTGTGTTAAGAGTCTCTACGTGTATCAAAAAAGTATACTTGGAGGTTGAATTCCAGCCAGTCGCGTCCGGCCTCCACCGCGACAGACCAAACACTGAAACCAACAAAGAATGTTTGATGGTTCTCTACACTCTGGAAAAAAAAAGAGACATATAAACTTCCACTTCGAAAATATGGACAAATATGAAAGGAGATTCTGAGGTTCCAACATAATGCTGATGAAGCACACGACTGGCCTTCGTGTTCTCCCGCGACCACAACAGAGCCACCCATCACGTCAGCCTGCGCCGCGGTCCGCCACCTGCACCACTTTGCATCGTGCAACAGGAAAACAACCACTGTGGTACTTTTCCAATGTAAACAAGTTCCTGTATCACACAAACTGATAACGTTTCTCGCAAAATACATTGAAGTTGTTCCTAACTTAAAATTTACGAAAGCGTTCCGTGTCGGCTTTCCAGTCTCTAGGGACGACCTGTGATGTTTAATAATCGGCATAATGAAGATCAGCCGCAAAGATAACGACCTGTGTGACCAGCTGTCAGTCCTCGAAACGATAACAAAACCACATAACATTATCAGAATTATTCCCCATCACACCACACCTGCCGCCGCCAGACTACCTTGTAAACACGTACACACCCGACACACCTGACGTCGCTGACCTGCCGTCTGAACATCTACACACCTGACTGAGTTTCGGGTGAATTATTCAATTAACAGTAATGGGTCTTGGATGTATTCCCGAGCTTAATTACTGCGAGTCATTAGGCTGGTAACTGCAGTGAGGATGGAGATTAATTACAGGACAGTTTTGCTTTCACGAGAACCATAACTCCTTGAGCACGACCCTTGGGTAGGATGGTGTGACCTTTGACCTGACCCTTGAAGGTCAAGTTGGAAGTCCTGCCCATCACAGCCAAGGGTTGTAGAGTCGTCCTCAAGATGTCTCACTGTCGTGCTTAAGGGTCGTATCGTCGTACTACAAGGATTCAGATAATGATAAGGACTGGAAACTGTTCCTTATGTCGGCCGTACCGCAGCCTGAGATACAGCTGGGTACAGTTGTTACTGTACCCACCAGAGTGACAGGTAACGGGAGAGAAAACACCAATAAATGATTTAGTGAGAATATATGTCGACAGTAATGCTGATTGTTCCAGACTGAAACATATTCATTCCTAATCCTATGAGAGATAAGCCAAAGGATAATAAAAGACCTGTCTATAAAAAGGGTCACTTGTATTAATCTACATACAGCACAAAATACAATATAATACACATATCTTTTTATTATAATCTGTAAATAGAGAGAAGGGTTAACATGGGATGAACTGAACATTCACACCTCGGCCAAACATCGCCACTTTTCTGAGTTCTCAAATGAAAATGTAAAAAAAAAATGATAGGAAAAAATGTCAAAAAGAGCGTCTGAATTTCCGCCACCGTCCACCGCTGTTGTGTACTGAGCCTGTTAACGGCGTCTCTCTCCACGCAGTGTGGCCAGACGCCAGACTATCCCATGTCATCAGCAAAAACCACTCTAATGACGTCATACAAAGACTGGAAGGAAGAGGTGACGTCACACGGCACTGTTATAATCATTGGTAGATTATGACGTCACATGGAACTGAGTTATTCACTGGATGATTATTATCACGTCACACGGAAAGCGATGCTCATTTGTCTGCTATTATGACGTCACATGACACTACGATGCTCACTAGTCTGACTTCATTACGTCACACGGCACCTGATGCCTACTGGTTGAACATAATTACGTCACATAGCACTGCAGTGATCACTCGTCTTAATTTAAGATGTAAAACGGCAGTGATAATCATCTATTTGAATTCATGACGTCACGCGGCAGTGATGCTCATTTGTCCGGTATTATGACGTCACAGGTGATGACATTCTTACTTCACACTGTATTATGATGTTCTTTGGTCTCATAACGTCACACAGCGCTGTAATGGTTGTCTGTCTGTTTCGTAACGCCACACAGCACTGTGATGCCCTTTCGTCTGTGAAGGTGAACACTACAATGTTCATTTGTTCTTGAAGGTGACGGCGGTGAACATTGCGATGCTGGCTTGACGATAACGTCGCTGGTCACTCCGGCGCTCGCGTGACCGCAGCGGTGGCGAAGGAGGAGGATAACACAGCTCAGCCACTGCATCCGCTCAGCTTCTGCGTCAGCGGTGAGGTCAAGACTTTCCTCTACCTTACATCCACCCAATTAGCTTTCATCCCAAGAATGACATCAAGAATAAACTTTATTTGTACCGCCACATTCTGTCTCGATGATGACGTCCAGGATCCGCCTCGTGCTGTGCCCACTCCCGTCTCATCAAGGATATGACGCCACAGATGGACCAAACGCCTCGCCCATTCACACGTTACTTCTGGTCATGAGAGAGAGAACGAGGCAGTTATCTCCCTTTGGGCCCGAACGTCACCAATGTACACAGCGACTGGAGACGGGAGGTCAGTGCCCACGAGGAGCGACGACGTCTGCTGACCTGCCCGGCTGACGCGACACGGGGTTTTCTGCCGCAGATTCGCACGTGGGCAGTGGAACCACGCCCCTCCCGTGTCCTTTACTGGGGGCCCTCGTCCGGCAACACGTGGTACCCGATGTCCCCAGAGTCCTCAAGTGGGCACCCCACACCCTAGCGCTCTCATACGGGCACCCCACACTCCCTGCTCATATGTGGGTGCTGTGCAAGCCGGTGGAGAGGCGGGGACCACTACCAGAGAGCAGAGTGCGTGGGGAGGAGGCGCGTGAGGAGCAAGGAGAGGAGGAGGAGTGTAGGGCAGGAGGCTGGACCCTCCAACAGTCCGGCTCCACCGTTGTTCTCGTGCACGATTGCCGCCGGCTGGTCTCCTGGGGCAGAGGAACCAGGTCAGGTGTCTCCTAATGTAATGCATCTCACACAAACAGATGGATACATACAGAGACGCATACATACAAACAGATGGATAAATACAGGGATATATACATACAATCAGACGGATACATACAGAGATATACACATACAGAGAGATGGATACATACAGAGATACATATAAACAAACAGATGAATACATACAGAAATATACACATAGAAACAGGTGGATACATACAGAGATATATTCATGCAAACAGATACAAGCAGAAAGCCTGTCTTTTAAAAAGGGTCAACCTGTAGCTGTTAGGAACGCCATGACAAGTTTGAGTTCTAAGGTTTGGCTGAGTAGGAAAAGAAACAGATATCACAAAGGCCCATCGCCCTTTATTTCCCAACAGCCACACACTAATCATGTGACGCAGTGGCTTGCCTAGCATTACGTGATCTAGCTTATGGCAGGGCAGATAAGGAACAGGTTCCCGGAAACAGAAACCGGAGAACTATCTACAGAAGGAGAGAACAACAATCCGGCTTCAGTGAAATGAGTCAGACTCTATCCCACTGAGAGAGTTAACAGGTCGTATTGCTTCACACTCGACTCATTCGTGTAATTATATGAAGCCAGAAGTTTCCCTGATGTGAGGGCAGCACTTCAAACAAGGACCAGTCAATCGTTTGAGCGAGCGAAGCAACTGTTCAGAAGAGGAAAATCCTCATCATCTGAATAGAATCTCCAGCTTCTGAGAGGCAGGCTTAACTAGCCATGTAATGAGTGACGGGTGTCCAAGATAGATACGCTGACTGTGCTGAATGGTGGAATTACAAAGCCATCAAACGAGATGGAATATACATATACATATATATATATATATATATATATATGTTCACGTCAGGGGCAACAGATAGCTTCCAACAATCGTTTATATAGAGTAAATACTTAGGCATTAAACTACAACAGTACAACAGTTGAAGCACGTACCCGCATTGACGTCCGTTGTTATCTGTTACCAGGAACTTCGAAAAAGGTTCTACGTACCTAGCAAACAGTTGAAGACTGGCCTGCACGTGAGCTAGAGGGGAAAACGGTACCTTGTCAACAGTCAAACAGGTGATATATACCCACCAACGGTGCTCGGAGAGGACAGCTGAACCGTTCAATAACAGAAACAGAAAGACTATTTACCGGCGATGACATGAACGTTGACGCTCTTGGGCGTGGAGTTGGCAGGGTGGCAGGTGTAGACTCCGGTGTGGCGGGGCTGGGCGTACTGCACCAGGAGGCGGGACGTGGTAACCACGCCCTTCTCTGTGGAGACAACTACGCCCCCGCGGGTCCTCTCGTAGCTCACGAGCTGCGGATGGAACCTTACCGCTTAAGAACCCGTACATCCTGCACCTGCAGGAGGATGAGTAACTGCTTCTCTCTGTAACTCATGAGAGAAGAGGTGGCATAATGACAGTGTTGGAGGAAGAAGAGGTAAGATTAGGTCAGTGTTGGAGGGAGAGGTGGTATGGTGAGAGCAGTGTTGGAAAGAGAGAGAGGTGTTACGATAAGGGAAGTGTTAGAGGTGGGATGATATGTGTTGAAGGGACAGGCAGGGTCAGGACGCTGCTGGAGTGATGCAGGTGACGGAGCCACACGAATGTTCTCATGCTGTCTGCAGGAGAGTAAGGGATGAAGGCAGTGTAGTGAGAGGGAATGCCGTCAGTGTAGCCCCGTAAGGAGGCTACAGTGTTAGCAAGGGCTGGGCAGGTGACGCAAGCGCTGTTGGAGGTGTGAGGTTTATGGTCCACTTTTAACGACGAGTATAATTACAACCACTGGCAGTAAAGGAAGGAACGAGCGAGTTGATTTGTGCGGGATAGCGGCCCTCTGTGCCCCTCCTGGACCATAGGAATGTCCACAAAATATCCTGAAATAAAAGAATTATCTGTCCAACTGCCACGAGTCTGGAATAAGTTCATGTTATAAAAGAAAATGTGTTGTGGAAGGTATTAGCGGCACTGCGTGGGAGCTGGGGGGTTACAAGAAGCAGTGAATAGTTCTGTGATCAGAATAGCACAAGTCAAGGAATGACTAATGGTTCCTGAGGAGGACATACAAGTGTCTGGTTTCTTTGTTTCCTTAAGACTTTTATAGATGGATCATAGAGGATGGCACTTCCTAGAGTTGTGGCCAGAGGAATGGCGTGGTGTGGGCCAAGGATGGGGGGGTTGGCAGGGTAGGAGACAGGGATGTGGTAAACACACACCACGGTTGTCCTCGGGGAGTCTGGAGGAGATACAAGGGTGAAGCGGTTTAAGAAACCGTGTCAGGAGAGGAACAGGAGTGATAAAGGGGAGACACGGATGTTGGCTTACATGTCAAGGCGAAGGAATTTCAAGAATCTGCAGAGATCTGCTGTAAGGATGCTGGGTTAGGTGAGCCAGGAGAGGCTTCTGAAAGGTAAACAAGTTGTTGATTCCTTGAGGAAAGTGAGAGAAGCGAATATTGTGAGAGGCTGATGGGTTAGCGGTCTGATGGCTGGAGAGGATACGATCCGGGGGAAGGAGGGGTTGGAGTGTGACGTGAGATTTGACTCATACTGCCGTGAGGTGTGGTAGGATTACCTCAGAAGGGAGTACCTGAACCACCGCCACATTATACGTGGTCAATAGTAATTTCTCGTTGTTCAGATACGATGCGCGGAGAGTGTTCAGGTGGGGGAGGCTGAGGAGACATTAAAATGGCTGGTTTGGCCGAGGCTGAAGGTCCGGAGCGAAACGAGCGCAAAGGGAGAATGACGACCGCAGGAATGACCGAGTGAACACCAGTGAAGCGGAAAGAAGAGGCAATGAAACAGTGGGAGTAAGTCCAAAGGCCGGGGTGAGTGCGTGGGCGAGAGCTGACTTCCTAGAAAGGTGTGCTTGTGTGCGCAGAGACCAGGGTGCGGGAAGGCCGGTGTGCACGGGCCGCGCCGCCTCCGGATACCGGGTGAGATACGACGGAATTACTCTCACAACGGCAGGTGGCGGAGGCCGCAGCCAGACTTTTCTATGCAGCGAGTGCTCCCTCCTGGCGGCCCCCTGGCGAAGGATCCGTCATAAATCACCAGCTGTCGGAAAGATAAAGGTCGTTACAGTATCATTCCAGTCCGGAACTTGCGTCCGAGAAGAGATGACCTCCACGAGTATAGTCCATGGGTCCGCCAGGGGGCTCGGCGGACGCTCCTTCCAACTCCAGCAAGTCTCGCGCCTCTAGCCCACAGCTTGGGTTCCCGTTATGTCCCTCTTAATCTCGTTTGATTTCTTTTGTCAACTTGAGGTTTCACTTGATGGGATAGTAATGCTTTCTCACAGTTTATTATGTAGGTAATCCAGCTCCTCCTCAACTGTGAGCGACTAAGTGTTTGTCTTTCCTTCCTGACTTTGGCTTCTGCAACTCTCCTCTGCACTGGTTTGCAGGATAAGCAGTAGTTACACAAACATTATGATCCTGGAGAGGACCTCTATTGATTGGGGTCAAATGTCAGAGGTTAACATCACACACCTCGGTCCTGTGACACAGTCACTCGACTAAGTTCACTAAATCTCGGGGGAATCTGTTTACAGGACCTGCCTGCTACATTACCAACCAGATGTGTTCCTCATTTAGCAAATAATTCTCTCTGTTTCCGGTGGGAGAGAGTGGAAGTGGCATGGAGAAGCAGGGAGACGCAGGGAGAGGAAGGGTACCAGGGAGCGTTGGAGCTCCGCTGAGCCTCCCTGTGCCGTTAATGGGCACATACTCGCCAGTTATCACGTTAATAAAAATATCAAACTTTTCACCACATAACGCTGATGGCGTCACACTCGAACCCATGATCTCGGAGTCTTCGATTGCTAGGCAGGTGTCCACCTCGCCACCATCGAACTTTCTGGTTGTGGATACCACCATAGTACACTCTCTAGAGGTGTGTGGTACCACCACCACACACTCTCTGGTGGTGAGTGTGTGGTACTACCACCACCACACACTCTCTGGACGGCCGCAGTATTCACCTTTAACACGGTGCAGGAAGGCCGGAGGAAGCGGCCACATCATGATGTATGATGACAGTTCTTGGTTCTCACTAAGTCCTTGTCCATATCACTCTCAACATTTTGCTAAACTCTGCAAGTTTCTCTTCCTGATCGTTATATTGTTTACGTGTTTATTTCTGTCTCACGTACGGTTTACAAATGTCAAAATGTGAAGGACATTTTGAACCTAGAATCACTCATGGCTGGTCGTACCCAGGGAGCCTCAACCATTTAGCATGGATAAGGAAGATCTCAATGGACTCCCCAACAAGAACAAGACCTCCTCCTTGTATGCATACGTGTATATATGTAAACACAGAGTCACGTGATCTTTCCCCATCATACCAACCTTTGTTCCATTACCATCGATCACGCAAGGGAAAATGTCTTCTACAAGGGTCCCCCCACTTCCCTTTAGTTGCCGCTCTCCCGCAGTAGGGGCAGCGCCCTTACCCTCTGCTCATGACACAAGGGCTGGCAGGCAGTCCTCCCTCTGTGCAGACAGATAATTCCAGTTCTCCAAGTTCCTGCTGGTAAATGGCCGCCATTTTCGCTGAGTTATAGAGCAAGTCTGTGAGGGAATCGGGCCAGACGGAATAGTGTTTGGGGGAGTGTTATATACCGAGGCCCCTCCTCTTGATATAGATCATTCATGATAGCTTTCTATACAAGCAAACATCCAGACATGCATAGATGAATTCACATTCATAGAGCAATATCTAATGACGAAGAATTAAGGTTTGTAATTTCCATTAGTAGTACAAAAATCATCGAAATTGCCACCTGTCTGTTGTGGGCCACCTGTGAGTTTAGTTCCTGTATTCCCCACACCGGACGCCATGGCGCAGGCAGAACATTACAGCCACTCAACAAGCTTGGACTGTACAGATATATACCAGCATAGTTGAAAGAGAGACAAGGTCCAGAATTAAGCTGAGGACCACCTATTCCAGAACATCAATACAAGTACCCATATATATATATAT
>JAYMFT010108833.1:0-13569 GCA_038088735.1 Panulirus argus | reverse complement strand
ATATATATATATATATATATATATATATATATATAAGTCTTCTACCTCATGACATTATGATTTATGCAGGAATTTTTACCAGTGGATCTTGCCTTCGAGTGTGTGAATATACACACCACCAGGTGCCATTTTCTTTTAACAAACCAGGAGAGATTTCTGTCAACACTGGAGAGACACTCATCTTGACTTGCAATTGCACCCATCTTTTCTAGTACTAAAATAACTGTTACTGGCCGGCCAATTAGTGCATATTGTTTAGTACTGTTTTACCATCTATAGCCTTATTCACCTTAGACCAAAGCATTTTTCTATATGGCCTCAGAAAACGTGAGATTTATCCTGCATGATCTTTAATAAATAGGCCTGTTATTTTTAAATGTATGTTTTAGTGTTTCTTTCATCGAATGCAGACGGAGAGTCTAACACATGCATGGGTTAGTCACCCATCATAAAATCTGTATTTCCCTTGCCAATGTACCGGTATTTCCCTAAAAATCAAGCGGACAATAGTTATAGAACACACGAAATCCGTGATTCGTAAAGGAAAGTCTTAAGTCGTGCACATGTGTGTGTGCGTAACGAATGAACGAAAATATTTCTCATGAACATAGATTGACTGATATCATTGATACAATATTCAAATATCTCCCCACTTCCAGTAACTGGACCAGTCAGTCACCTTAGTGCTGGGACGGACTCGACGCTCCTGAAAATGACTGGAGGGTCGCCTGTGATGAGCATGAGTACAACTCTCTCCTCGACTCTACCCATATCTTCACGAGGGACGGCATGTTCCTCAGGGATTCGCTGTGCCGCCTCTACATAACTCGCCACATTTCCCTGGGCTGCCCTGTCCTCACACGACGAGTTATCGCCCCAGTCCAAGCCAGACTTTCATCCATCTTGCCCACACACACACACACACACACACACTGTTCCATTGAAGGCGTTGGCTGCTGTATATATTTACCTCAGCTCCACTGACCTACGGTACACTGACCTCAGGACACCGACCCCGAACAGAAGGACCCCCACGTATACTAACCCCCTACACATCCGTACACTACCCCAGTCAGATTCCTTACCCGAGGTGTCTAAACTCCTTGCACTAACCCCAGACAAAACTACCTTAAACTGGGTAAGTCTTCACATACTCGCTCTAAAAACCTCATTTGACATATTGCTCACATGCACGCTAACCTCAGACGCCCTGGACGCTCACGGTAACCTCAGGCCACCTGGACACTGGTCTCAGGTACCATACACCTCCTATTCACCTAACATACACCCACAACCTGAACTCCTCCACTATCCCTTTCGACCTGTTCTCCAGCCTGCCCGTCCCTCGCCTCCCATCTATGGCTTTGGCCCCCTCCAACCTCGTATGTAATTCGTCCATCCTATTATCGAGATGGTCACCCCGGCCTCCTCCAGTCTCTGGCCTCTCTGATATCAGTCCGATCTTAATGCTGACTCTGCAGCCATTCGTGGCCTGATGGAGTGTAGCCCCGTCTCCTACCTCAACCTGGACCAGTGTCCTGACGCGTCGCGGGCGCTACAGAACAAAACTGTGCAACGTCGGGGCGAGCCTTCTGCCCCAGCGCAAATAGCTGTTGGTGTTCTTATGATGTTTAACAGAGAACGGGAAGTAATTTGCTCAAGAATGTATACATACATGAGATGAATGGGAACAAATGATGATATTCCTTAAGCTAAATACTTGCGTTTGCCCTGACCAGAGAGGCATCACAACACATGCCTGTTCATGCTGCCCCGAAACACAAATCCACCACCTTCATATATAACACCACAGTACCACGGTAGTATGAAACACTATCACAGCAACACTTCAACAACACCACCACCACCACCACCGCCTCGACAGTCTTAAACTCTTTACATTCTCGGTAGTGTAGGTGAACATTTATACCAAGAAGAACGTCCTCTATACAGAAGATGTTAGACTTATTGATGTGCCATAAACCTCCCTATCGATTATGTCTCTTTGGTCTTATTTCGCCAAAGACTTCATGAAATTATCGTAGAGACAATTGTCTATTTTGAACCTAGTGGTGTCTTACTTTATCTTTAATTCTTTCTTATCATTGAAAGAGATTATCCATTTCTAATCTAATGGTGTCGTCTTAATCTTCCTTTCATTGTTTTTCGGCAACCAGTCGAGAATGTGTTCTCGTACTGTAACATATCATGCTACCAGGCAACCGCCATTCTTAAAGGCAGGATGGTAAAAATCTTTTCAGATATCATTTTAGCAAATCGAATTCATTCTCTGCTTCCTCCTTCCCTCATGCCATCATTCCAACCCATACGGATTGCTTCTCTTAACAGAAGAATCTTCTGCGTTACGGAAAATATGACAGAGTGAATGAACTTTCGTTGGAAATATATGTGCTTTCGTTACATCATAGGTAGGTGCAATACAAAATGCCTTTAATGATGTGTGATCAAATCCTATGAGAGCAAGTTGGCGACTTAAACCTCTTTAGCTCAAAAAAGAGAAGGTCAAGAGGTGATCTAACACAGGTATTCATGATTATAAAAAGGTTTAGATAAAACCGACCCAAGTAGCTGTTTACGACTAGATATGTCTGATCTCACTCGCGGTGGTGGATACAAATTCGTGGGCAAACTTTTTGCTTTGATTAAAGCTTAGACCATTTTCTTCATCAGGATCTTGAATATATGAAATGATATACCATTCAGAGTAGCTGAAAGTAGCACCACAGATGCATTTAAGAAGAGAATTGACAGATATTTCCTTTCAAACCCCCGACAGATCATCATTTTCATCAACTCTGTCACAGAGGAAAATTCACAGGTATTTCATCTTCAGCTCTCTGCTTGGTTCAGTAATCTAACCAAAGCAATGCCTGTTTCTGATGCTTTTCCAACGCCACAAACAGCCTTGAACTAATCCAGTGGTCTGCTGCTGTCTGCATTCCTATGTGTGTGTTTTTTCTGAATATCGTCGAGAACTCCACCCAGGGAATTTTGTGTGGGGTCGGGTGAGCCAGCCTTTCACCAACAGAGACGTGTGAAAAAGCAAGAGCCTCTTATTGCCACCTGGGAATGAGTGTGGAGTATTTAATGAGGCCGTTTATAGGGCGGTAGTCTGTGACTTCGTGTGTACCCGCCGTTCATGATGTTAATAGCTCAGCAGGGATGCTCGTCAGAGAGAAGGTGATTAATGTAATAACTGCTAGAGTTATCGGGGTAACCACCTTACTCAGCAGAGGAAATTAAGTTTTCTGAGCTCATGAACGTCTTGGGCAGATCAGAGTAATCACCTCCCCACGATGGTTCGTTGTTAAAAGCCCCCTCAACAGTTAAGTTAGCCACGCCTCCCTCCTCCACCCAATGGCCAGCAGTTTACCAAGAGGACGTCTGCTTGGGAGAGAAATATATCCCTCAGCGCTGCCCTAACTACAGCACCATTATCTTGTAACAGCAAATAACTCAAGGGTGTTATCATAAACCTATCACTTTGTCAACACTGATCGCCGTTCAGACTGGTCTTAACTAGTTTTTATCACCGAATTACCTTTATCTAAAACGCACCGCAAACATTATTCTGTGTAGAGATATCAGTAGCATCACGGACCCACTGCTGCAAACTTAGTTTGAAAAGAACCTCTTTCAGAAAATTGAATGAGATCGTGGCATTCGCTGCTCGAAGAATAAATGTCTTGTTGAGTATATACAGTCGATAACCTCTCTAGCCCTGCATCGCCCTAGCAACAGACGTGTGAGGGCCTTTATCACCGCTCGTGGGTCCTGAAGGGCCAAACCATTGTACTACATGTTTGTACACAGTTTTTTTGTTGTTGTATATTGTCTTGAAGGGCAGTGAGGTATTACCATTATCATTATTGCTGGGCTCGAGGTGGGATGTAGAGTGAGAGTCATGGTGAATGGGATGGTAAGCAAAAATCAAAGAGAAAGGAGACTAAAAAAAAAGTGTTGCATAAGATGAAGTATAAGGAAACATGGGGAGTGGATGAGACAGCAGGTAAGTTACTCAAGAAATGGAGTGATGCTGCTGTTGATTATTCAGGTTGTTTGAAATCTTGGCTGCTCTCTGCATTATACCCAGCTGCTCTTTGCATGAAACCAACCTCTCTCATACACCTCATCAGGCATAATTGACACTTATACTTCCATGATTCAGAAATTAAATCTTACCTCCATTGCGTTTCTAGTGTCGCACGATTCATGCACTCTACCAATCCTCAAGCAGAATGTATAATGCAAGAGTATGTATAAAAGTAAGGGGGATGAAATTGAATGTTCGAATTACAGAGTATAATAGTCTGTTGAGTATGCATGATAGGGTTTTTGGAAGAATGGTGATTAAGAAGATTGGGTATGCGCAATGTGTGTCTTCAAGAACGTTAGAGCATGAGTGAAATGGATGTTTGTTTGGAGAATGCGTATTACCTATGTTAATTTTGGAGAAAAGGGGGGACTTTTATAGGCAATTATTGATTTGGGAATAGGGAGGAGGTGGGATGGTGAAGCACAGAAGGCTCTGGGATATCGGAGAGTGAACTCTCAAGAAGACGTGAATCGATGTAACAACGTACATGGGATAAACAGAAAGCGGAGACTTTTATGGTGAGCGAGAACGTTATCTGCCATAAGGTCCTACATGTCTGTTGGCAGAAAATTTAACTTTTTACTAAATTTACAGTGTCCCTAAAACTGATTTTGAATCATTTCTTCAATGTTTGATAACAACAACATCACAAGAGTAATTTGCTGCCGTGTTTAGTATTCGCCACTTCTGTATTGTGCCTTATACACGTGAAGTTCAATCCCGTATCTCTGAATACCTAGTGTTCGTGTAGTTTAGACATAGACCAGGATTCGAACACATGCTGGCTTGACCCCTGGGCGGACGGTCCGTGAATGCGTCGCTGTGAGGAACGCTAACCGCTACACCAATGATTTGATTGATTTGTGCCGGTAACACAGTGGAAATCCACGTATATGCACTTCTTCCCTTCCACACAGTATCTCTCTCTAACTTTTGTATTTTCATTGTGATACTCATGGTATTCAAATAGATTTAGCTTATTATACGCATTCTTCTTTTCTAAAAAAAATCTATCAACGTTTTAGTCATTCAAATGAATTTCTTTACATCATTTCTTCGTTTACATTGTATTAGTAGAGTCTGTCTTACTTGATCGCTGTTTTCCCTGTTAGCGAGGTAGCGCCAGGAACAGACAAAGAAAAGCCGCATCCGTTCAAATTCACTCACTATGCATCGAAACCGCTGCTCTCTATTCACAAACAGGCCCCACAGACTTTTCCATGGTTTATCCCGGACGCTTCAAATGTCATGGTTTATTCCGCTGACAGCACGTCGACCCCAGTATACCACATCGTTCTAATTGACTCTATCCCTTGCATGTTTTTTACCCTCCTGCATGTTCAGGCTCCAATCGCTCCAAGTCTTTTTTCACTCCATCCTTCCACCTCCAGTTTGGTCTCCCCGATCTCCTCGTTCCCTCCACTTCTGACACAAATGTCCTGTTTGTCGGCCTTTCCTCACTCACTCTCTCCACATTTCCAGACCACTCCAGCATACCCTCCTCATCTCCCTCAGCCACACTTTCCCCATTACTCCACCAAACACCCACTCAATCAAACCACTCACACCACACACTGTCCCTTAAACATGCCACACCCAGCACATCCACCTTCCTTCGCACATGTATATTTCAGAATATATCTGAAATTGTTTCATATTTAACTGCATCTGCCCTTGAAATTCAACTCAAATTTACGTTTCAAAAAGTCCTTGGCACATTTTCTCGAAGTCGCCTTTTTCTGTAATTAGGAATCGTCTTTACCTTACACTGTGCATCTGGTATTGTGAGTTCATGGCATATCTAATCATATAAAAAGAGGGTTTTATTTTGGTTCGCTCTCCTCTCACATCAAATGCATTTATTAAAGCCCCTGCCCCTGGGTTAGAATCAGAATCCATATATTTCGAACTCCCGTCGGGGTGTCAACAATCATGGTATAAGAAGACATGATCCGATGGTAGCTTACCACGATTACTTAAGAACCGGAATGACTTTCATCGCCCACCTGAGCATCTATGATCAAATCTGGTTCCCTCTTGGGGTATTGTAAAATTCGACCCCTCCCTTTCTCGTCGGTGCAGCTTCTCGGAACTGCATCACATCCTCTTACTGTAACTAAGAGGCACTTATTCACCGTGTTTATAAACGAGTCAGTGCTGGTGATTCTGTCCGGTATTTACGAGTTCGTATGTGGGATTAGCTCAGATAGATTTGGAGTTATGCTTCTAAGCCTTTGCTTAAAGGACTTTTAAGTTTTTCCTTTTCAAATCAATGTGGTCTTGTGAAAAGATAAAAACCTTCTTCACACAAGTTTAAACGAATTCAAGGAACACTGGAAATGGGCCGTGGGTGCCAGTTCAGTAGTTTCCGGGATCTCAGTCTACCCTCAAGAGAAGGTGGCTAAGGAGTGAGGGAGGCTGGGCGTAGAAATAGATAGGCTTGTGTGGGGAGAGGGAGATACGAGCCGCTACCTGGTATCATCTGGATGAACCAACGTATAAGGTGAAAGGTGCTATGTGGGGCTTGGTTGTGGGGGAGAGCTTCTGGATTCGGCGCATCGTACATAGCAGCTAGAGACTGGGTGTATGCAAATGAGACCATTGTTCATCTGTTCCTGACGCTGCCACGTGAAATCAAGAAAGGTAGTTAGGTATGAAAAAGGAAATCATCAAACATTATGAGGATTGTTCAGAATTGATATTATTATTACAATTATTATTATTGTTATTATTATTGTTATTATAATTATCATTATTACTAGTATTACTGCCATTAAAATTATCATTATTAGTATCATTGTGTTGTAGTTGTTTTAATTACTATTACCATCACTATTACCACCTTCGAACAGCCTGCGTGGGCCTGCCTTAAACCTAGCTTTGATCATTTTAGCGGTCAGGTCAAAGGTCATCTTCACTAGATTTTCATGCTGACTAAGCTACATTTCAACTACATCCTTATCCTCACTAAATTGTATTTTCACTACACCCTCGTCTACACAAAACTCTTATCGTAACTATACACTCATATTTGCCAAACCATCGTCTTCACTACACCTGTACATTCACTACACCTCTATATTCCTTACACCCTTATCTTCCTTATGCCCCCATCTTTACTAGTCCTGCATCTTCACTGTGCCATCATCTTCACCACTCATTTATTTTCATTACGCTTTCACCTTCACTAACCCTTCATTTTCAATTAGAGCTTCATCTTGACTGCACCCATCCCTTATCTGCACTACACCCTCCTCCGTATTGCACCCTTGTGTTCACTTTCTCTTTTTCTCTTCAGTCTTATCATCTCTGTTAAGACCATTATCACTGTACCCCATTAGCCCAGCGTAGGGCATTTATGCCATTTTTCTGGCAATGTATTTTTTGTCACAGACAGACAGAGAGTCAGACAGACATGGAAACACCATTATCATTCATCATCATCATCATCTTTATTTATATCTATATCTCATATATCATACATCATTACTGCACTCATTAATACACAACAGCACATACCCACGAAACACAGCAATACACAAAACTTAAGGAAAAAGCAATGTACAAAACATATGCGGTTCGAGAATGGACGTGAGGGAATCCGTCCTTTCTTCATTTGTTCCTGTCTTTACTTCCCTTACAAGATAAAGGTCGATCATATATAAAAAAATAACACAAAACCTAAGAACTAAAATGAGTACTACTTCACCAAACCTCGACTGTCGTGACCTGGGGGTCAGTGCAGAACCAAACTCCTTCAGTTCCCAAATGTTTGCCGAGCTCGAGTAAACGGGACGATGTCTGTGGTGGTTGGAGGGGTGGATGAGAGGGGTCTTTTGAAATCCTGTTGGCTATTCACTGCCGTTTGTCTCCACGAATCACAGAGCAACTCAAGCAGCATCCAGACCTGCCTTGCAAAACAACTTCCAACGCAGCACCTGGTACCTACCTCGCAATACAACCTCCAGCACAGGATCCTGGCCATGAAGATAGTACTGTGGCCAGAGTGTGCGTGGCACCACCGACCAAGACAGCAGGTCACTCACATTCCCCACAGCAGCTTCTGGCCATCACGGACGGATTACGGACGGGTTCTGGAGATGATGGCACGGCCGCAGGTACCCCGAGAGACGCTAGTGGAAAAGAACTTCAGAACAACACTTTGAACAACCAACCCATAGGAACTTAACCACAACACGAGGAAATATAACTCTGTTCAACGCCTTAGGACTAGGCATTCCCACACACACACACACACACCACACGATCATACCTCCATCACAATATGCTATTGTGAAACACTGTCATGTGAGAGCATCCCCAACCCCTATGGCTAATACAACACCTCACCACCACAACCTATACAACACCACCACCACAAACCCTACAAATGACACAACACCTCACCACACTTCTCACTACGGCCCCCTGCAAGAAAGAGTGATCAGTGTGTGTGTGTGTGTGACCGCCCCAACGTATGATAAGCCACAGGTACAGTTCCACGAGCTGTCCCACCCTACTAAACACACCCACTCGCCACCCGACGCTAATGCTTTATCTGGACAGGACGGGGTGAAAGGTCATCATATTCCCCCTCTCCCCATCCCATCTCCCAGGAGAAAGGCGTCTAACCCCCTCCCAAAGCCTCCCCCAGCCTCTGTCTTGTCTTCTCCCCTATTCCTCTTCCCCAGGCAGACCTAGAATTAGGCTACCCAAACGTTAAATACATTACTAGCTCCTGGGGTCCCGCACCCTGCGCCTGCCCCATTGTGGATATATTTGCAAGAATCTCACGTTTTCTTTTTGTTCTGTGACATTAGCTTGCTGGATCACCTGTGGTTTTCCTAGCCTCTCTCCCTCCCTCTCTGTCTCTCTGTCTGTCTCTCCCTCTCTCTCTCTCTCTCGTAGGTGGTAGGCAGCCAGCGACCAGGGAGGGGGTGTGGGGGTTATATCATCTGGCCATCGTGAGGATTTAGTGACGGCTGTCGCACAGTGAATTAGCACTTAAGTAGCTGTCAATTTTTACTCTTTTGGCCCAGGCAGCTTTTTCGGGGGTTGGGTGGATGGGGGGGGGGGCATTCCTTTCACAAACATAGTCTTTCTCTTACACACGTAACATCAACAACTCACACGAATCGCCCTTCGCAACTGTGTAATTTTCAGTCACAAATAGCACTCGATATCCGGACCTTTCTTGACAAATAACATTCAGAGGGAAAGAGATGTGGGTCCCATTACTATGAAAACACCATTGAATATACCTTACGGCGAAGAAGGTAATGTAACATCCTTAGTGATACTAAAATATACATAAAATCACGAGCGCTTTAGATTCAAACCCTAGCCACCTCGGGCAGACATCAGACACCGGGACTCTAAGGCTTTCACCTGTATCCCAGCCTCATCTCGGTGGGGGTAGCATGGACTTGACACTCTCAATCACCACTCTTCCATACAGCTTACTTACCGGGTACACTAAACAGGCTTATACCTCCGTAATTCGAACATTTAGTTTTGTTCTCTTTGCATTTATACAGCAGCACTAAACAGACTTTCTGCCAATCCTTAGGCACCTCATCTCGAGCCGTAGATATAGGGAAAATCTTCACTAACCAATCAACAAAAATTTCTCCCCCCTTCTTGAGAAATTCAGCTTCAATCCGACCCAATCCAATTGCTTAGCCACACTTCATATTACATAAGACTTTCGGTACCTCCTCTTTTTTCACTATCCATGACCTCTCGCTTTACATTACCTACCCCCACGTTCCAACTTGTCATCCAGCACATTCAAAAGTCCTTCAGAATACTCCCTCCATCTCCTCTTCAACTATTCGTCGCCTCTTACCACTTCCCTAACAATTCCCTTCACCTACGTTTGTTCTATTCTTTTATTCTCCTCCTTCCAGAACGTTTTATTCTCCTTAAAGTATGCTGATAGTCTCTCATCCCAACTTTCATTTGCCCCCCTTCTTCTGACCATATATCTCCCTCTTAACCTCTTGCCGCTTTCTTTTGTACACCTCCCATTCACATGCACTCCTTCCCCGCAAGGTAACGCATATACACCTCTCTTGTCTTCCATTAATGTTCTACCTTCCTTATCTCACTATTCACTCCCCTTCCTCACTTGTTCACCTTCCGCAATACACAGACTTCTTTCGCATACGTAAACACTGCTACCCTATATGCCTCCCATTTCCCATCAAACTTCTTCTTCAAGCTTACTGACTTTCACCATTCTCTTCCCACCTATATCATTTCCTACCTCCCTTTAGCCTCTACACACCTTCACCCTCGTTTATAACAAAAAGTAAACAGACATCCCAACAGCTGATATGAGTCATAAAAGTCTTTAGCACACGTAACAATTAGGACATGATTCAGTAATGACTCATTGCCATCCACTCCTCTCGCCCATGTATTACTTATGTGTCCTTCTCTTTAAGCTAGGTATCCCCAATCACCAGTCCTTTATCAGCACATAACTCCACAATCTAATCACCATTTTCATATGCCTCCTTCCAATCATACCCTTAATGACCACATCATTCACTCGAACATTCAAATAACCATTCACTATTACTCGACCGCCTCTGCCCTTTAAAATAGTCGATGCACTCTCTCACCTACTACTAGAACATCCATATTTTTTCTTCACTCCTCTCGCTAACAGATCCATTTGCACCACCAGTCACCCACCTGTCGCAATCCACTGTCGTTTTCACCCACATCACTCATGGGTTTATTTTCATAGACTATTCCCCACATTCCCACAAATCCCCCTTCAGCTGAAACCCCATCCCTGCCTTAGCTCTTGCCCTCACACTTTGCCCCAGAACACTCCCAAACCATTCTTCCTCCTTACCCTTGAGCTGTGTTTGTGCGTATATCATTATCAGTGTTTTCAGGATTTTTCAGAATCTAGAACATATATTCCAGGGGCTTCTGAATCTCCGAGGATGCGCTGCACACAGCAGCAGGGACATAGGGACTTATTCGAAGCAACAAGTTCTTCGACGAGAGTCGCTACCTAACGATGGTGTTAGCCTCGTCAGTGTGACTTCTTCCCACGTGGCGTTACCTCGAGCAGGCGGATTCCGGCGATAGATAGATAGACAGATAGACAGATAGATAGATAGATAGATAGATAGACAGATAAATAGACAGATAGATTGATGCACAAGTTACTTTCCCTGGGGAGCCATTTTCAGCATCAGCCGTTGCGGGCGGAGGCCACCCTGCTCGTTGCGGTAGCAGAGGGCAGGCCATTGTGTACAAAAAGCACCATACAATCCACCGCTCTCAGGGTCATAACCTCCCCCATCGCTCTGTCTTGTACGAGAGAACCCGTTCTAGCATCTCCATTGTTCACACCACACCGACTCCCAATTGATTTATGTGCAGAAGTTGGTACTTTCACCAGTCAAGGATTCGCCTGTCGAGTTGGCCCGTACAATAGAACGCGAAATCAGAATGATATAAGTCACGATTTACCTTTTTGCTCTACTGGCAGAGAAGTGGAATTATGACGTCTACGTTTCATCTATTTATTTAACCTGTGTTAGTTAAGATGGCATGGGCTATTGAATGCCGTACTCAGAGCCATTCACATTAACGATACATGTATATATATACATATATATATTATCCCTGGGGATAGGGGAGAAAGAATACTTCCCACGTATTCCCTGCGTGTCGTAAAAGGCGACTAAAAGTGGAGGGAGCGGGGGGATGGAAATCCTCCCCTCCAGTTTTCACTCTTCCAAAAGAAGGAACAGAGAAGGGGGCCAAGTGAGGATTTTCACCCTAACGCTCAGTCTTCTGTTCTTAACGCTAACTCGCTAAAGCGGGAAATGGCGAATATGAATAAAAAAAAGAAAAAAATATATAATTATATACCCTAGCCCGTGTCAGGTACCCATTTTATCGACCAACCACCAGGGGTGGATGAACAGCTGGATAGACTGTGGACTGACTGCCGCAACCAAGATTTGAAACTTTTTACTCAACCCTGGGCGGCCCATGAATGTGTCACGGTCAGGAAAGCTAACCGCTACACCACGATGGTAGATGATAATAGCTTATTCTAAAGGACATGGAATCAATTTTGCAGTTAAACAAAGAGACATAAGCAAAGCCTCTGACAAAGTGTGAACAAACGACCTACAATATAATCTACCACAACTAGGCATACCAGAGATCACGGCGAGACTATAGTGTAAGTTTCTGAACCAAAGCATCCCAGAAATCATCAACTTTACGATGTCACTAATATTTCCTCCACTAAGTAGGGTCCCACAGGACTGCGTTCTTTCACCAAGACTTTTCATAAATTACGCAGCCGACAATCCCCGACCAACTAGTTCCATGAGCATGGACATCTTTTATACCGATAAAACCACTCAAGTAGTAGTTTCGAGCAACTCGATCCCAGAGCATACCCGTTTAGTACAGTCAGAGGCAACCACACTCGACAAAGTTGAAAACGATTGAAAGATGAAAACAAACAGATTTGCTGATGTAGTGCTAGGATAAAACCCAACGACATAACGATAGAAGGTAACAAGGTAACGTAAATCAAATGCTTGAAAATGTATCATTACAAGGGATCTGCATAAGCAAAAGCGGCCCTGTCTAGTGTGTACTTCTGGCACCTTCAGGAGAGCTAGATATTACACCTAGTCATGACCATGATAATACCTATCCTCACCTATTCACCTATACCAACGTTACTTGCTTCCAACTCAAGCATACAGAAGTTACAGAGGTTACAACATAAGGCTCTACGATCAGTCACAAAAGAAAAATCCCACTACATTGAGAACACCGTAGGACAGCACAAACGATTAGAGATTAAACCAGTCAGCTCATACTTTAGAGAAGCAGCCCAGAATGTATAACAGAGACTTGAAGAAAACAATCAAATCAACTAAAGACAAACCCGAGATCTCGATAACAGTACAAACATGAAACACCCTTGGTTCGCTGGAAGCCTTAAAGCACTTAGAGAGGCTCCAGTCACCCAACAGTGCACGCAATGATAAATGTTCAGCTTATCTCAGTGAATTTCCTTTTAAAATCTAAGAGATATGACATAGATACATTCCCCCTCCCACCCCACCCCACCCCCGTGTATATAAGCAAGACACCAAATGCACGCTAAAAGAAAATCCCACACATTTATGAAAAAACTCATACGATACACCTGCTCATACTTCAGTCTTCTCTTCCATGTCACATTATCCCTTTTCCTGTCCCGCCTCTTCTTCCTATCCTCTAACCACCCTATGAAAAAAGGGTGGGGGAGGGGGGAGTAATAGTGCCTATGATGTGTTTTTGTGTGAAAGTCATCAACACGTTGTTTTCCTCTCCCAGTACCCACCTCTCCCCTGTGCATTCGCAAATATCACACGCATTTTTATTTTCATTCTCTCTCTCTTTCTCTCTCT
>JAYMFT010108822.1:0-13569 GCA_038088735.1 Panulirus argus | reverse complement strand
GTTTCTGCTTTTCCAATAAAGGAACAGAGAAGGGGCCAAGTGAGGATTTTCCCTCAAAGGCTCAGTCCTCTGTTCTTTACGCTACCTCGCTAATGCGGGAAAAGGCGAATATGTATGAAAAAAAAAATATATATATATAAACAGATGAAGGAGCCACGGGAGAAGTGCTCATCCTCCTCGAAGGCTCAGGCCAGGGTGTCTGAATGTCAGTGGATGTAAACATGATAAGAAGAAGGGAGAGATATGTTGTATGTTTGAGAAGAGAAACCTGGATGTTCTGGCGCTGAGTGAAACAAAGCTAGAGCGAAAGGGGGAAGAATGGTTTGGGACTTTCTCTGGCGTAAAATCATGAGTTGTTGAGGGGGCGAGAACTATAGACGTGAGCCCGAGAGTGATGTGAGTAAAACTGAAAGTTGATCACGAGAGGTGGGTAATTATTTATAGTGCTTATGCACTTGAAATCGAGAGGAATAAGGAAGAGAAGCGAGTGAGTGTGCCAACAGTTTTGATGCAAAAGATCGAACTTTATAGATGGGTATTTTGAATGCAGGAACGAGTAGATATATAACATTTGAAGGTATAAGTGGGAGAGACGGGGTGCTCAGTCTTGTGAATTGAAATGGTGACCAGCTTGTGTTGTGTGCTGAAACAGGACTGGTAATTGGGAATACATAGGTTAAAAAGAGGGACATACACAAAAGTATACGTGCATGAGTAGATGTGATGGAAAGCTGTTATAAGTAGGTTATGTACTAATTGATAGGCGTGCAGAGATTATCTCATAATTACTTGGTGGATGCGAGGATGATGGTTTATAAAGGCTCTGGGCAAAAAGTAAATCATAAGGGTGAGAGGAGGCTGTTGAGAGTGAGTAAGGATGGAAAAGAGACTTGTGAGAAGAGAGTAAATGAAGCTGGGTGATTGGGGGAGGAATGTGAGATATGTAAGGAAGTATTGCTCACATGTGTAAAAGAAGTGCTGGCATGCGAAAGGTGGAAAGTGGACAGGTGAAAAAGGATTGTGAGTGGTGGATAAAGGATGTTAAGTTGCTAGTGAAAGAGAAAGGAAAGGTGTATAGTTGTTATTTGTAGGGAAGGGATACCAACGATTGGAAGATGTTCAAGAGAAAGTAGCAGGGTCAAGAGGAAAGAACCCAGACTGAATAGGGGAGCAAATGAGAGCTGGCTGAGCGAGTAACAGCAAACTTCTGGGAGGACAAGTAAATGCTTTGGAAGGAGATTAACAGTGAAGGAAAAACGAGAGAATAATGATCATCCGTGAAGAAGGATTTATGGATCTGGAGAAAACATATGATGATGTTCAGAGAGATACTTTGTGGAAGGTATTACGAACACATTGTGTGGGAAGAAAGCTATTAGAAGCATTGAGGAGATTCTATCAAGAGTGTAAGGCAGTGAAGGAAGACTATTAAGACAGAAATCTACACAACTGGTTTCCCAGATGAGCTGATTTCCTACAGACTTTGAATACCACTGGCTCCGGGTCTTTGAATTAATAACCAATCACATTTGCATGCCACAACTCCGGTAGATTTTTTCTTAAATGCGACTTGTGAACATATTACATGTTTCTAAAGGGTTGCGTCATAGGCTACGCCACTTTGTTGGAGGGTTGTACCGTCGTTATCAAGGTCTGTGCCGCTGTGCTCAAAGGCTGCATCGTTGTGATCAAGGGTTGTACACTCATGCACAGTGGTTGTACTGTCGTGCTCAAGGGACGTACCTTTATACTCGATGCGCTGCGAACGCATTCTAAGATACTGCCACTTCCACTTGTCAGTGGGGCGTCAGAACAGCTTACCTCATGCATAATGTAATCACTTCGCTGGAGAGATGATGATGTTGACTTGGCTCTGTGTACGTTCTGATGATGTAGACATGGCTCTGTGTACGACCTTTTCTGTGTGTATGCTTGTTGTAGGTGTTTGTGGATGTTTGAGTGTGCGTGTTTGTATGTTCGAGCGCTCGCTTTTGAATGTGTGTGTAACTTTCTGCGTTTTATGTGCGTATTTGGCGTGACTGCTTTGCAGCCAGGCACACATCATATCCAGACCTTTCTGTTCCGCAGGACATCGATCCGAACCGAACCCCAGATCGGAGCTTCGACAACGAGGGTTCACTGTCTCACTGTGGCCACTTTCCAAGTCTTGCTGTAACCATTTCTCCTGAATTTTCAGATCATACGTTGATAATCTTGAATTATAACTTCTGTTAGTTATGAATATGGTTTGCAGACAATCCTTATACGCTCTTACACAGATAGATGCCACAGCAAGGAAAAAAGAATGGAATTGGCCATTAATGTGAGGGCTGGTCTACAATCTGAGCAATGCCAGATGGCACAGTCAACCCTCGTCTTGCCTCGGGCGCACTTACCACTCCCATGCTGAGAAGAAACAAGTACTGAATACCAGAATGAGAGAGAGGGGGGGAGGGGGAGGGGGGGGGGAGACTCAGTATTGCAGTCTTGTTTATGAGCGACCAGCCGCCGCACCGCAGTACGGGGCAGGGTTAACACTCCCTTGACACTGGCCGGCCCCTGTACGTAGTTCGAAGAAAACGGGAGAGCAAGGAAAGTGAGGGGACGGACGTGGCATGCAGACACGAGGGAGAGAGAGAGAGAGAGAGAGAGAAAGTTTACTGACCCACAAGACTGTCGCCCTCTGTTTCCTGTAGAATTCTTGCTTAGGCTTATTCGTTTTACTGTATGTGTGTTTGTGTGTGTGTATGTGTGTGTGTGTGTTTTATTTAGTATATATGTGCTTGTAAGTATTTCTGCTTGTATACGTTCCCCAGTGAATGTTTGCCTGTATTCATTTTGTGTTATGTTTAAATATGTATGCTTATGATTATACGCCTATGTGTACGTATGTACGGACATATGTAAATTTTCTGTGTACATTTGTGTGCACGCGCGTGCGTGTGACACGACACTGCTGGTAGAAGCATCTGCATGGCAGGTGGGTCATGCACGTCAGAGGCAGTTTAACTTTCATGTCATAATGCAGTTACATGTTCTCCAGGTGCAGGACTTCCTCAGGAGTCGGAGAAGCACCTTGGACGCAGGTCTCAGGAATATATATATATATATATATATATATATATATATATATATATATATATATCCCTGGGGATAGGGGAGAAAGAATACTTCCCACGTATTCCCTGCGTGTGTGTGTGTGTGTGTGTGTGTGTCAGTGAAGGAAGGAAACAATTTCACATATAAATATTTCACTGAAGTTTTGAGTCCACATCATTCTTCTTACAACGGTTTACAACACTAAACATTTCCCGCTTGTCTCACGGCTTCTCTTACTGGAAAAGGACGAACGAAGACAACGCTTTAGTTTATCATGAATCACATGCATCGTTTCTCCTATGCTTAGGCCATCGTCAGACGGAAGCGAATGTAGGAAATACAAGTTTACAACGTAAGTCACTAGATCTAGTCCCTATCGCGTGGAGGTTGGGCTGGAACTGTCGTGTCAGCCACGGGTTATGGCTTATGGGACAGATCACCCGAGGGTGGGTGGGAAGGAGCAGTTCGCCAAGGGGTAGGGACAGGGAAGTATCTGGGTTCAGGTGATGTGACCTCACTCCTCTGATATCCCTAGAGGATCGTCCTTTGAGGATGGGTCAGTTCCGTAGGTGACGCGACAGAGGGTGTTGGTCAGCAGGACGTCGGACTGGCTAGTCATCAAAAAGGGAGACTGTGTGTTGATGGTTGGAGATCTATCACCGTGTATGGACGGTTTCCAGGACTCGAAGGCGCCGCCCGTGGTGTTGGGGTGGGTTCGTTGCTCCTTGTCAGGTGCTGGTGGTGTGGGCCGTTACTGGTGGTGTGATCCGCTACTGATGGGATGGGCCGCTACTGGTGGTGTGATCCGCTACTGGTGGGGTGGGCCGCTACTGGTTAGGTGCTGGTGGGCTGAGCCGCTGCTGCCGACCAGGTAGGTGCCTTGGAGGCGCGGGGGCTGGGTTCGTGCTACAGAGCCTCAGGTCAGCAGTGACCAGAATTACTTGTTCCCCTGGAGTGTGATGCTTCCTCTTGCCTTCTGCAGCTGTTGAAACTTTCCTCAGGTTCAGTGCTTGTTCCTCACCCCTGCCTCTTCCGCTCCTCAGGTCCACCAAAATTCCCGACTTTTCCAACACATTTCCTCCTCCATACTTCCAATTCATTCTCAGCCCTCTTCCCTCCAGCCGCCTCCCTCTCCTCCAGCCATCTTTCCGTGCGTATGGCCGCCTGCCAGATGACAGTAATCGAGGAGGTGGACACGTGTGTATTAAGATGGAAAGGTTAAGCTGTCCAGCCCGCAGCGGACGCCAACACGGCCCGCACGCTGACCACGCCTCGCGCGACGCCATCACACATTCATGTAATGCCTGTCGATTTCTGTCCTCCGAAATTACTTTCCCCGAGACGGAAGATGGAAATAAGATGTCCCAAGAATAGTTTATAAGGATTATAATTTGAGATTTTTCACTGCTGTTAAAGCACAATTTATGCGAATATGTGTCTTTCTGTTGGCACGACTTTCTTTGAATATTTTTTCTTTCTCTGAGTAACTAAAGACGTCCCACAAACGCAGCAAGCGTTGCTGTGGTGTATTTATCTGAGCAACAGACGCACGATGAAATGGTGCTTAAGAAACAGAGAGACAGACAAATGGAAACGAGGAGGTAAAGGATGTTGTACGAAAAACTGTGTTGCATTTGTTTCAGTTGTGCTGTTTTCAATATTCCTCTAGGCCTTTTGAACACGAGGGTGCGGCTGTTGAGCACGAGGATGTGACCCTTGACCACGAGGGTGTGACCATTGAGCACGAGGGTGTGACCATTGAGCAAGAAAGCACGACTCTTGAGAACGAGGAAGAGACCATTGGGTGTGGTCGTCTGACCTGTAACCTGAGCCCTGGCGAGCCAGTGGTCGCACCGTCGTGCTCAACAGTCGTTACGTTGTGTTCACAGGTCGTGCAGTCGTGCTGAAGGGAATGAAGACAAACCCAAGTTCTAGTTTGTGTAATCTTGTTTATGCTGTCAAAACCCACATGTCCAGCATGTTGATGGCAATGACGATAAAGGATTAGAATCCGAATGTGGTGAACCAAACACCTTTTCAAGCAAGCATACAGAGTCACCATAAAACGAATTAGGAAATGTTTATTCATATTCTTACTTCCCAAACTAATGTGGCAAAGAGCAGGATTTGCTGTCGATCGAGGTGCTGAACCCACGTCCAATCCTTAGCTGACCCAACGTAAGACATAGAACCTTTGATGTGTGACAGAATTCTGCTCGCCTGTCAGGACTCGATCCACCCACTTCCCCCGTCGACGCACGCTGTCTGTGGAACTGACCTCTTGAGTTCCCGGAAACAGAATATTCCTGAGGTTCCTCAGGGTCAGTCTTTGCACCGATGGAGATTATATCATCTTATATTGAGGTACTACTATGTACACACTCCATTGAGCTCTTAACCTGTGGCCTGTGCGCTAAAAGAAACATTAAAACAAAATGATTACGGCTGCCTGAACCATACCTGTCTTTTCTACGGATAAGAGTTGGAATATTATTCATTTCAAGCCGGTAGTGGAAATGGTATTCGGATTGGTTTTGTTATTCGATCTACAAGGAAGGATTCGTCCAAAAGAAAAAAAAAAAGATATTTTCGATGGGATACTCATGAATTTTTAATGGAACACACACTAATTTCGTTACTCCATTTATCTTCCAATTATTGCCTCTTCTATCCACATTGAAATCATACCGAAACAGCCACATTCTTTTTGGTAACTGGAATTATTAGCATAGAATTAATGCAAATATCTTTATGTTGAAAAATGTTATATCTTTTGCCAGAGTGTAGCGTATTCCGTTCCTCCAGCCATCACACCCAAAATGATGGGAATATGATGTTGGTTTTCCCCAATAATTTTGCTGTATCAAAGAAACATAAAGACGCAGGTGGTCATACGCGTGAAAGAGGTCATTACAGTCACTTATGCTTTAACAAAACACACAATGCAAACAGCAGATCATGCACCGTCGTCAGATTAGAATATCAAATTCATGTGATTTATGTCCGGTAATAAGGACAAATAACGAGCTAACGACGAACTAGCTCAGCATGCCCTGACCTAACCCACATCCAGTAGCCTTCTGCTCTCTGTTCCACCCCACCAGTGGCGGTCATGTTAGACGAGACAAGCAGGTCAGACCCATCAATACCTGACGGCAAAGACTGATGCCCCGTCGTATATCCCGCGGCGCCGTGAAAGTGTGTGAAATCATCCGTGATAGGAATTCTTCAGCCGAAAGGGAACATTTCTGGCACTGGCAGATAGTAGCAAACAGTGCATCCAGAAATACCACATGGTGCTCTCAGTGTCCCAGGACGCGGTAAAATTCCTGTACAAGTTATGATCCATCATCCGTAAACTGGAATTCTGGCTTTTTATAGCCATCCAGGAAGCATGAAGGTGCCATTCAACCAGACGAAATGTCATGAGATGAGTGGCAAGAGTGGATTTCATCCCTATTATACTAGACGTACTGGTCGCTGTACAGGGAGTATGGTCATCAACCACAGCAACATGCGCTGTTTCGGCACCACACTCATCGACCAGCACCACGCCCACTGACCACCAGCACCACACTCACTAACGAGCGTCACCACTCTCACCGACCAGTACCACACTTAATGACCAACGCCACCACATTCATCGAGCAGCACCACACTCACCGACCAGCACCACACTCACTAATAAGCGCCACCACACTCACCGACCACTACTTTTGGCCACATCAGCGCTGGTCGGGCAAGCAACAGTGACCACATCAAATGACTAACTCGCCAGCCAAGATGATACGAGGCCAGTACCGCCAAGGAAGGAAAGGTATTAAGGCCGAAGCTCACCAGGTGGCAGGAAGTGTGGCCGGATGAAAACCATGACCGCGACAACTCTTCGGCTCCAGCGATGTCCGTTCCTGACGGATAGTCCGGAGAATCTATTCACGATCAGAGTTATATCGAAGAATCGTCCGGGTTCCAGGTCAATGAGAATTTGAAAGAAGGAAGGAGAGTCTCTAAGCCTTCATCTTTTGCTGGCTGGGTCCTCTCACCTGACCCTCACATGAGAACATGGTAGAATGGAAATGAGAAAGGTATGGAGCTTAGAGTAATACGACATTCCTGTCGTAATATCAGGACAAAGTGTCAAGTGCAAGTGAAAAGGCCCCTTGTGTTTATCGTCTCGCCGCAGGCTGAGGTCAGATATTACGATTGTCTCTAAGATGGACTTTTGGGGTGTGCATCCTTGCTTGACAGAGTTGAGTCGAAAGCGGTCCGACTTATGAACTGTTCCAAACTTGACCCGCTTGCCCTACACCGCAATGTTGGTTCACTTTCCCTCTTCTATAGGCATTACTTTGATTTTTGCTCCCGAGAGCTGGCTACTTGTGTGCCCCCACCACTAGCTGCATTACATGATTACCGTGTGGCCATCGGCAACTCAAGGGTGGGCCGTTTAGGTAATTGCTTCTTTCTCTACACGTCAAAGCTTTGGAACTCTTTACCTTCCCATGTCTTTCCCAATAACTATGACCTGGCACATTTTAAAAGACAGGTTTTCGACTTCCTGCAGAATTCGTAAATACTTTCCCTTGTCTCTTTTCTCCTTTCAATAACCTTTCTACATTTCAATTAAGGCCCGGCCTTGATGTGGCCTTTTGTACGTGACTGGAGCCTTCAAGGTAAGAAAAGAAAAACTATCAGAGTTAGGAAGCAGAACGTCCGCCAGCCAGCGAGGATCGCTTCTGGGGAAAACAGACAAGAATTTAAAGAAATTTAGTTTGGAAATGTTTTGATCAAAATTCAACTCGTCAAAATCAAACTGTGGAATGCTTCACTCCCTGCTCCTCGCCCCTGAACGATGAGGCAGTATAGTCTTACTGGAAACAAAAATTAGGATCGAGAGCGGAAGTAGCGACACAGACTCAATCGAGGAATAAAGTATTAAAACTGAACTGAAACTGACAACCGTGACCGGAGATACAGGAGATAAGCCGATCAGCAGGGGATTGCCTTAAAGCTAAAGATGACATCCAAATCCATTACAGTAAGCCAATATGGTTCTTAAAGTCCAACATTCTCTCCGTGATACAGACGCTGATGGGAACTTGAAACGCAACGCTCCCTCCCTGGAAGACGGACCAAACCCGTCTCCCATCGTTGGGACTAGAGTCTAGAATCCCGAATAAGAATGGATGTATTAACGAACAACGTTCATGCAAAAGGAGTGATTTAGTTGGTTGAGATTCGACGGGATATTTGTAAAGGATACGAGAGTTTCTTTGGCGGAAGCAATTCCATTCTCATGGGCTGATGCAAGTTGTCAGCGGTCAACATTCATCTGATATATATACAGCATACTGAAGGAAAGGCTTTTTTGGATAGAATCTGAGACTGATGGCAGAAAGCGCCTGGTTGATCAACAGTAGTACCATGAAAGAAGGGATGTACAGGGTGACGATGATGCTGATAGCTTCGTAGCTTGCCGTACTTCAGGTTATTTCCTTTACAAGCTTCAGTGAAAGCGCTGTCCAACCGATCCTAGATCAAGGGAGCAAATGATATATTAAATGTTGAAAGTTACTGATCCATATCCGTCCTCGGAGTACCAGGAAAAAAGATTCACAGTGAAGACATTTCAACAAAGGACTGAGAAACCACGCTGGAAGGGGAAACCGTATACAAAGACAGGCATTATGGTTGTGACCACACTGAAGGGGACAAGTTCCGCCGTGGCTGTGGTATACGAGCCCGCCCAACAAAAGCCCGAGGGCTGTTGTTGTACGAGACGTGTCAGGCGCACGCCAGCCCAACATATGACTCTACACTGTTGCTCTGTGGTTCGTGGCTGAAGCTTTTGGCATGATTTGGCGCGTCACTCTTACGTGCAGAACTAAACATGTCGTGTATCTTGAGTTTTCTGGGTTATATCCTGCAAGACTGGGTTGGTCAAAAGAAAATTCCATGAAGTGGCTCTCCATAGCCTAACTGCTTTACATTCACTCTGTTTGTTTACACAAGAGACCTCCAGGGTAGGATGGGAATAAATCGACTGTGCCGGTAATCTAATACAACTTAGGACGATTTGCATGCGACAAGAAATATTAGCCAGAGGAACCACCCACAGTTAAAGCCAAATTAAGTGCTTGAGTCAGTGAGAGACATTTGATTCAGAAATAACAACGGCGTCTTGTAAACTTATATTCTTTATTATTTCGACAGCGTAGCAGAGCCCCAAAGACCTACAGTCGAAAACCAAAGCGCGCTTCACATTGCACTACTGTTTTCACCTGTCCTGTTACATAAACAGAGAAGGACATCAATTTCACTAGACACAGTTCTTCCAAACCTCAGTACTAAAGAAGACCAAAAATCTAAAGCATCTGTGTTGTAAGAATACACTGCCACTCACAAGAGTATGGCTTAGCGGCTGAGACCTGAAGAGCGTATCAGTCTTGGCCAAGATGTCGGCAAAAGTTTCGGCCGAGTAGGATAAACGCACTTCAGTCACAGAAACACACCGGCAGCGGCTGGAGAACCTTACCATGGCGCAGGGGAACGAACCAGAGCTTGTGCCTTCCGTAAATGAAAGAGTTTTCACATAAATCCTTGCACGTTTGTCAAATCTGATGGGAGGAACTACGGCCAGGTCTCCTGTACGATGCAGATAAACCAGTTTCATAATCAAGAGAAAGTCAGTATGTATGGCTGCTAATATTCTTAATCTAAGAGTTTTAAGAAGTGTAGCGGCCGGGATCTGAACGTAGAAAGCAAAGTCCAAGGCCCACCACACGTATCAGTTACAATTAATGATAAAGAGCCAATGGTTCTATGAGGAAAATTTACTTCCAGAGGCGGGGCGAAGACCCCCCTCCCACGCTCAGACTAGACCCAGCACACTGCTGAAGTATAGATCGCAGAACTTTGTTCCGTGTAGCGTGTGGGTGTCTGGCTGACAGGTGGGTCGCCAGACTTTGAAGGATGGCAGTTCGGTAACGTTGGAAAAAGAGCCGCCACCACCAGCAAGATGGATGGTTCTCCTACAGCGTTAGCCTCGAAGAGTGTTCTGTTTCACTGGTATTATAGATTGTCCAACTCTTTTCCTCGGGCCATGAAATAATGATCGTGTTCTGCCTAGTCGCCTGTCGAACCAAATCCCATCTCGGCTACCTTAACCTGGGCTAAGTTAAACCAGGAAAGATGTGGTTGCTGTGTGAGCTTCAGCCACGGAGGCAGCACAATCGATCACAGTAAGAAATGACAGAGCAAGGGCGAGGTGTGGTAGTAAGTGCGGTCTAACTAAGAGATATGACCAGGTTATGCTGTAATGGTTGACCATATAGGGAAGATGAGTGAAGAAAGACTGACTAAGTGGACCTATGTATCTATGTGGTAGAAGTGGAGGAAATATGGAGGAGGCGGGGTCTTTTAGGCACCTTAGAGTGGACGTGACAGCGAATGGAGCTATGGAAGAGAAAGTGGATCATAGGTGTGAGGGTAAAGGTTCTGGAAGCAATGAAGAATGTGCAGAAAGAGAGGTCTTTTTTTTCTGGAGACACAAAAGGCTATGTTTCAGGGAAAATATGGTACTCCTAACAATCTTGTATGGATGCAAAGCATAGGCTGTAGATGAGGCTGTGCGGAGGAGGGTGGACGTGTTGGAAATGAACTGTTTAAAGGCAATATATGGTGTGAGGTGGTTGATCGAGTAAATAAAAAAAGGGAAAGAGAGAGAGGTGTGGTGATAAGAAGAGTGTGACCGATCGCCGTTTCCCGCATTAGCGAGTTAACGTCAGGAATAGACGAAGAAAGGCCGTATCCTTTCGCATCCATTCTCTAGTTTACATGTATAATGCACGGAAACCACAGATCCTTATCCGTAAACAGGCCCCATCAATCTCTCTGTTGTTTACCCTGGATGCTTCACATGCCTGGTTCAGTCCATCAATAGCAGGTAGATCCCCGTATGCCACATCGATCCAGTTTTCACTCTATCCTTTGCATGCCTTTCATCGTCCTGCATGCTCAGGCCAAGATCACTCAAAACCTTTTCATTCAATCCTTCCATCTCCAGTTCAATCTCTCCGTTCTCCTCGCTCCCACCATTTCTGACACATACATCCTCTTTGTCAAACTTTCCTCATTCATTCTCTCCATATGTCCAAACCATTTTGACACACCCTCTTCAGCTCTCTGAACTCCACTCTTTTTATTACTACACATCTCTCTTACTCCTACATTACTTACTCGATCAAACCACCTCACACCACATAGTGTCCTCAAATATTTCATTTCCAGCACATCCACTCTCCTCCGTACAACCCTGTCTATAGCCCATGCCTTGCAACCACATGATATTGTTGGAACTACTATTCCTTCAAACATATCCACATTTGCTATTCCAGATGCCGTTCTCTCTTTCCACACATTCTTCAGCGCTCCCGGAATCTTCACACCCTTCGAATGAGAAACTTTAGAAGTTGGAGACTGAGTTTGGAAGAGTGTGTGTAAAGGTGAAAGTTGGGAGTGGATGTGAATAAAAGCAAGGTTATTAGGTTTAGCAGCGTTGAGGGACGGTCTAGTTGGGGTGTGAGTTTGAATGTAGAAGTATTGGAGGAAGTGAAGTATTCTGGATACCTGGCGAGTGGACTTGGCAGCGAATGGAACCATGGAGGCGGAAGTGAGCCATATTATATATATATATATATATATATATATATATATATATATATATATATATATATATATATATATATACTGGACAACAATGCCGTTTGCATATCTACCAGCTGTAATGCCGGGCAACAGCATGAAAATATCGATAACCCAGCAACTGAAGCTTTATTTTCTGCATTGTCTTGCATGGAGTCATTTAGTCCATGCTTGCCTGATGTTATCCAGCATGAGGGGTTGCATGGTAAAGCTTATGTAATAAAAGAAAATAGAAATCACGGGAGATAACTGTTAAACGCCATCAAGTGATTGATAGTCGTGAATATTTTGTGTGTAAATTTCATCTAAAGCAAAATAGTAATCACGGTTTTCGATTGAATTAATTGAAGTTATGGAGATAACGCGCTAATTAAGCCCTCAAATTAGTAATGAAATGAACAAGCGTTATTAGCAAGGTATACTGACGGCATTGATGATAATGGGAGCGTCAACTTCGTTGTTGGCCCAGTTCGGTCCTCCAGTCATGTCCAACGCCAGGTTCCAGTCCACCCAGCCCGCTGCGTAGTGGTTCACGTCCTGGGGGAATAATTGTCATGGTGCATATGGTGTAAGGTCATAACCTAGTGAATCAAATCCAATAGGACGATCAGACTGGTTTACATCTACCTTGCAGAACGAAACTATTGGAGTTCACATTTAGGATGAGAATAATTTTTTTGTGATTCACATCTAGTTAGACGATTATTGTGGTTACTAACCAATAGGGAAAAACAGTGATTTACATCCAGTACCGTTAGGACTAAGATGTTGATCTACACCCAGTGTTTGAATCATTCACATCCCACAGACAAACAGACAGCTGGTTTATATCTGTTGGGTAAACAGTGATTCACATCCAGTGGGTGGGAAACAGCTGTTGTTTGCATGTTTCTGTGGAGATATAGCGATGGAAACCTGCCTGTGGACAACTGTGTCCCTGTCCTCGGCACGTATGTTGTGAAGGATGCTTCATTACGTGTGCTTCACTTGCATTTTCCCCGAAACTCAAGGCGATCGATGACAAATGTTTCCACTTTCATATCAGTTTTTTTCTTTTGCCAGTTAAAATGGTAAACTTTATCACTGAATATTTCAGTTAAGTAATTTTGGGAGCAAGTAGTTACAAAGGACATTTGACGAAATATCGATGATAGAGTATTGCAAGCTAATAAATAACTAAAACACTTTTTTGAAATGACATTGTTTTGATAACAATACGTGGCATAAAATCTGATAATGACTTATCTTTATTGGTTTAATTCTGGTACTACTGGCAAATCTGCCTCTAAGAAACTGGGTGTCCTGTTTAGATGTTGTAACTTTCACTCTTCTGAACAGCTGCTCCGTTTATACAAGGGGTTGATTCGTCCTTGTATGGAGTACTGCTCTCACATTTGGGGTGGTTCTAGCTCTGTATACTTACTTGACAGAGCTGAGTCGAAAGCGGTCTGACTTATAAATTGTCCCAGGCTAACTTCCAGACTTGACCCCCTTGCATTACGCCGCAATGTTGGTTCACTCTCCCTCCTCTATAGGCATTACTTTGGCTTTTGCTCCCGAGAGCTGGCTGCTTGTGTGCCCCCACCACTAGCTAGACCACACAATACTTGGCAGGCTGCTGCATTACATGATTATTGTGTGGCCATCGGCAACTCAAGGGTGGGCCGTTTTGGTAATTGCTTCTTTCTCTACACGTCAAAGCTTTGGAACTCTCTACCTTCTCATGTCTTTCCCAATAACTATGACCTGGCTCATTTCAAGAGACAT
>JAYMFT010108811.1:0-13570 GCA_038088735.1 Panulirus argus | reverse complement strand
TACATATATATATATATATATATATATATATATATATATATATATATATATATATATATATATATGGCCCTTGTTGAGGTCTGAGTTTGTCGTTAGTTCCTTGGGTACGACGACTTGACCCTTTCCTTGAGTTCGGGGATACTCACGAGTACGATGAATATAATCATGTTACTTCGGTGGCTTAAATCGTCGAATGAGTCAATGGGTTTGTATGAAGAATCCGGTAAAGTGCCTGCAGGCGTAGATACCAATTAATGCATTACATCAGCGGACTGCCTTAGCCTAAGTGAACTAAGATGTGGTGTATGTGATACGCCGTTTATTTTTATATTTTTGAGTCTAGAATGTTGTGCGGAGAGTAAAACAAAGAGAATTGCCACCAACGAATAGGAAAGTGGCAGTCATTACTCGTGAAAGTCTTTAACAATACCCCAATTACTGGTGCATCATGTTAGATTCAAGAAAATTGCACTCTGTAAAACATACCTCATGGGAACGGCAGTTGAAATTTATCAAAGTTAATACAATCAGATTAGATCCTTAAATAAATGCATTCCTCAAAAGAACTAATATTTTGAAAGTTTATCTCTCGTTGCTGCTTGAAAGTAGACGTCCCTTTGTTAGGATAATTTCCAGGAAGCGTTTTGACATTAAGAAATACTAGGAATGTCATGTTTCTTGATTTGATTTTTTTTAAGAAAAGAAATTAAGGTGCATATGATCGTGAAATCATCAATAGCTTGGATGATTCCATTTGTTTTTAAACTGGTGGTCAGCTGGTAGCCTATTAATCATTCTAAGCAAAGTTTGTGTTAGTTTTGACTACCTATACTAGTAATGCCCAATCATTTGTTTTGGTGTTTTGTTTATGTATTGTGTATTTGCAGATGAAATACATTTATTTATAAGTAAAAGTATTATGCATAAAGTAACAACCATATCGATGATAAACAGAATCAGTTCCTTGTAGGTAAGAGTAGGGAGTTAACTTTTAATTAAGTTACCCCTTAAGTGGAAAAATCCCGTTTTTTACGAATAATCTGGTTACCCCTTAAGTAGAAAGATTCCGTTTTCTGCGAGTTATCTTTTACGCCTAACTCATTGAATTTTGTTTTAAACATTGACTCCAATGTATATTTATGCAGCTTTCCTTTATACGAACCTTCCTATGTATGAACACAAAACAGAAAAATGATCTTTACACTTTCAAGGTGACATGATATGACATAAGGACGAAAAAAATCTGACAGCATACCAACCTCTTAAAGTTGAACAGTTGATCATTTTGAGACGTCGTCCACTGGTGTGAAGACCGTTTTTATGCCGTGTGTACCATCAGATTTCGCCTATCATTTCTTGTACTCTTGTCATGTCTGTGTGATATTCTCAGAATCATCCCTGTTTATGGATCACCCTTGTTCACCCTACCTCTACCGCGTCTGACGCAACTAACCCTCCTACGTCCCCCTACAGGTTGAGGTTTATCGTGCTCACCACCTCTCTGCTGGTGTCCACCAGTGGTTTTCCCACTGGGGCCCCAGATGAAGCCTGTCAAGACCTCCTCCCAAACCATGAGGGTAGTGTCGCCTCCAGCGACACCCAGGAATATGTCATCGCAGTGGCGCCAGGCCTCGAAGGCCAGTACTATGGTAAGCTGTGATGCCTATGGACCCTTGGAGATAATAACGTCATTAATGCTAATGTATGTTGTAATAGACGATTTGATGAAAGATGTACTGGAAGTCGTAAATGGTTTTTTTACAGGAGACGGGATTGTCAGACTAAAGATGTCCGATACTTTAGCGTTTGGGAGCGATCGTACTCACACACCATTCTGTTTGTGATTTAAGAATTATGCAAGAGTGGTCTACTTTACCATATATATGTGAGGAGACCTGATCATTTTCCTCTCTACAGTGGTCTTGGGAGGATCACCCTTCAAGGGCTTCGTGCTGCGGGTGGAAGGAGGAGAACTGACCAGCCAAGACGACAACACCCAGAAAATGAACTGCCCGGGTGTACGCGTAAGTCTCACATCAACGGTCGCGTCAGCTCGGTGTAACCACATCAGGTTTTTACTGAACACCTAAATGTTGGCTATACAGCACGGCTCTTCCCACCACTGTTAGGTGTACCGATAGCCAGACACTTGGGTATGATAGATTTTTGCATGTAACGGCTGAACACGAGTATTTTAACTCATGGAAAGTGACAGAAGACTGCTTGAGAATGACATTCCTCTGAGGATAACAGAAGAATGTGTGTGTGTGTGTGTGTGTGCAAAGATCGGCAAAATGAAGCTTGACAGGCACTTGGGCACTTGTCGAAGACAGACCTGTTTTCTGGTGTGCATTTACTGGTACAAGGTTCATTCAAGTGGATGTATGTGTGTGTATTGTGTAAAGTGTGAACTGCTGAAGGCTAACGAAACCTACGTAAATGGTGGACTAAACGTTGTGTGAACGTTTAATCCATTATGTATTTCATAAACGTTTAATCCACTTCATATGTGTTAGCTTTTTGGGCTAGCGCTCCTCCTGCAGTTGTAGTGTGATTGGCTTTTTAACCATATGAAATTAGATATTTCACATATGCATATTTTAGATATCTGAAATATTTTATTGTGACGTTTTCTCCTGAGTAAAATTTTTTAGCTTCAGAATTACAAAGCCTGTCAATGTAATGCTTTCTCTTTGGTAAAATTTCTTAGCTTCAGACTTATAAAGCTTAGCTTAGATAGCATCAGACTGATAAAGCCTAGCTTGATAGCATCAGACTGATAAAGCCTAGCTTGAGCATGATAAAGTATTTATCCTTTGGGTTTGATGTTGTGAACTTTGTTGATCATAGCTTAGATTAATATAATTCATCTAATTACCGGGGATTAGGCAGAATGTGCATTTTTATGGACATCATTTTTCATATCTTTGATACATAATGGTAACAACTAACATGTGTCTTAACCACCATGTCTCTTTCCTTCAGTTTGATGCCATTACCCACACTGACAACAGTACCAAGAGTGCTATCATAGCATCTTGGAAACCGAACAAGATGGGAAGCTTTATGTTCGAGTGAGTACAATATCGGCCTCCTTACTGCTACTGAAAGCACTTTTGGGTTATTCCTCGAAGTCTTTTATAGTAGCCTGATGTTGAAGCCTTCACATGGAAGAGTTAGGTTGGATACTTCCTACTAGATTCTTTGCCTCATTTATTTTTTTTTTTCTTTTTTTTTTTTTTTTTTTTTTTTTTTTTTTTTTTTTTTTTTTTTTTAAGGATTTCGTTTTAAGGTTGGGTTATTCATACTAAGAACTTACGGTCTTTCATTTGAGTTTTCTCCTGGGGTCTTCATGTGAAAGTTTCCTCTGAGGCCATTTTTATAGGACTTATTTCAGGACCTTGTATGTGGGTGTCATCTGATTGCCCTCGGGGTCTTTTCTTGGGTCTGTCTTCAAATGCCTCATACAGCCATCTCTTGAGGCATTTCATATATTGCGCTTGTATTTTACGTTGTCTGATGAATAGGTCTAATGTACTAAATTTCTGCTGTGACATTTTCTTTAAGAATCTCCTCGTGGTGGTGGTATCTGGGACTTATGTCTCATGATGAGGCACTCCACTAGATCCTTGAGATTAAGGTTATCAGTTTATTTGATATTCTGTCATGATTTTGTTTCATGTATCTCATTTATCTATAGGGTCTGTCCCTATTCGTCCTTGAGCAGCAAACTTTTCTTGGGAATGTTTGTTTAGGTGTTTACATCTTAATTCTTTTTTTATGCCATCGGATTTTTGTTCCCTTTATTCTTTATTCCCTACTACAACCATCAACATTGTCATTATAGTTACAGCAGTTCTCTCTCGACTGTATTCCCTACAGTGCCATAATGGTGTCTTCTCTATATTCCCTGCAGTGTCATATGATATCTTACCTATATTCCCTACATTGCCATGTGATGTCTTACCTATATTCCCTACATTGCCATATGATGTCTCATCTGTATTGCCTACAGTGCCATACAATATCTTACCTATATTCCCTACAGTGCCATGATCTGTCTCACCTATATTCCCTACATTGCCATATGATGTCTTACCTATATTCCCATCAGTGCCATGATGATGTCTTACCTATATTCTTTACAGTGCCATTGTGGTGAAGGACCTCACTGCCCACGTCATCGGCATCTCTAAAGTGTTCAAAGTGGAGGACTTAGCATCAAAAATGGATGCCACATCATAAATGCATCAGTACCCTCCTGCACTGACTGAGATAGCATAGTGGATTTATTTGTAGGGAAGATATATATATATTTTTTTTATGTTGAAGGCTCTTTTAGGAAAAAGCCAAAGGAGATCAGGTGTTCATGTATTTAGATAAGTGAAAAAGACCTGACAGTTTTATTACCATGTGAATGTTATTATTATTGTTTTTATAACTTCCCACAAGAAATTCTGCTGTAGGTTTGTGGTATATTGACAGGCTCCATATTAGCAATTTTGATAACATTTTACCCAATATGTGATTTGGATCTTCTCTGAAATTTCCAAATTTTCTAAAGGACAGGTTTTTTCCAGACATTTCACCATAGACTGGAAGTAAGAACAGAGTATACCTGAATATATGAAAAGAGGGTTGTAATTTATAATATTTTGTGTTAAGAGAGTTGCAGACACTTCTCTCTCATTCACATACTGCACTGTTGTATAGAAGTTCTGTGTTCATAATGAACATCAGGTGTTATAATTATGCCTAGTGTTGACTTACCTACTGTATTGTTCGTGCAGATGTTCTGTATTCGTAATGAAAAACAAGTGTTATTATTATGCCTAGTATTGACTTACTCTGCAGGGGGCTCAGCCTTCAGATCCCTGGCTTTTGCTCCAGTGAGCCCTCCTACTTTTTAGAAGTTGCCTTTGTCTCTGTACCCTGAAATATATTTGTAGAGATCCTTGGAAATAAAATGCACTGCATATTCTCCAACTTATCCTTTGAATGATTCTGAATACAATACACTGGACATGTGAACATGGTAGCAAAAGAAACGAAGTTCTTTTTGGATGCTTACATAAGTTTTTGTTTGTGAGTGAAGTCCAGGGATCAATTGCATTACTGCATAATGTGCTAATGGACAATCTTTTAAGCAAAGAAAAGGGTGTTGGATGTGAACCTCCTAAGTGGGATTAGCAGGTGGAGTATATGATCATTTCATGGTGGAGGCAAGTGGGAAAGTTTGGTGGACTTAGGAAAAGAGGCAATGTATAGAAGGGAACAACTGTAGAAAATAGGTTTGTATGCAGAGATAAACAATGTTTACATATGTGGCAGAGGTATATGGCATGGAAGGGTATGTGGATGATAAGAAAAGGCAATGGGGTGTTGGATGAAATTAAATCACTGAAAAAATATGAAAAATTGAGGTTTATGAATGGTATTTGCAGAGAAGGATTGTCATGAATATAGTACGAATGTTGAAAATGAGAAAGAATGATGATATTGAAGAAAGACATGAAAAAAGATGATTTTTTTATGTGAATAGGGCAACAAAAAGCAGTGAACAAATGATGAAAATAAGTAGATCAGATGGTGAAGTGGAATAAGGCAAAAACAAAGATAGAAAAGAGATGAGCTAAAGATTTTGAAACTTGAATTTGTTCGATGAACAGGGGCATATATGGTGTGGTTAGGTGACATGCAGAGTGAAAAATCATGTTAAAAAGACAGGAAATAGCATAAATATCACATAAGAGGAAGTGTGGCAATACTAGAGAAGACTGTGGTCTAGGTTCTGAAGAAAAGGGATGACATTGTTGTTCATTGGTTAATCTGAATTTCGAAGTCTTTATGGCCCAAGATCAGAGGGCTGAGGACTTGCTAAATGCATGTGAAATACCATTATACAAAAACATGGAGGACGAAGATGAATGCTCGAATTACAGTCTGTAAGACCTTGTTCCACATTGAACAGGAAACGTAGAATATATTTTATATACCGGAGACAGAAAAATTGATAAAATCAGATTGTTAAATTTAGCGGCAAAAATATAATTCCGAGAAGTTCTGGAAGTGTCGTACTAAGATTCATATACCCAGTATAGATATTGTATTTCGAATCAAGTTTTCAATAATATTTTCGGGCTTGATATGCAGGTTAATTAAGAGAATAGCCGGAAAGCTTCTGGCATAATTTTTTTTGGAATATCACATGGATTGAGTGAAATCAATGAAAAATTGGTTTCCTCCTCACTGGGACACAACCCGGTTACAGAGAGTCCACATCTGGTCCGTCATCCATGCTCAGTCGCGAGCAGCGGGGCTGGCAGTAGTGAGGAGTGAGAGAAGAACGTGTTGGCCGAGATGTCTTCCCGTGCAGGTAAGAAAATATGTTGATGGACATCTTTTCACCATATAAAGTTGCAGGATGTATGCCTGGACATTAAGCATCTGTTGTTTATTGCAGGTGGTAAGAAGAAGCCCCTGAAGGCGCCCAAGAAGCAGAACGCCAACGTAGACGATGTGAGTATGGCATTATGGGTGGCTCTGTTGTTGTCCCTGGTCCTCTGAACGAGGTGGTCTGCAGGATGATGTATTGTTATTAACATCCCATAGACCAGCTACCACAAACTTTGGTTTAATTCAATGGGCAAGACTACAAACATTTACACTTCAAGGTTTAAGTTAGGGTATCGCGCATGGAGTTGTATCTTGAATCTGTAGCTTTAAAGCCACTCATGGATGAGTGTTTTTCATTTCACTGTTGGAAGGTTGTGATTTTTAATATTGATGAAAATCCTGTTTATGGCTTCAATATGTTTATAGAGTGTTAACTATCTGGGTTAGTTCCAAATAATTCTTGGCTTTGGGAAGTGTGTACTTCCATATATTATTATTATAATTCTCTGTTATTACAAAAATACCTGTGGAGAACTGAAATGTCATGCTTTGTATTGAAATGATTTCAAGTAAAGCTGTAGTGGTGTATCAGGGAAGACTGTGGCATGAATGTATAAGTAATACACTAATTGAAAACCAAATCAATAAAAACCACCTAACCTCCTTAGCCATTAAGATTTATCATAAAGTTCAATATTTTTGTTGAAATATGCCAATTACACTCGTAAACATATTACCAGAAGACACGGTGAGATTGTTCGCAGTAGATACAATAGTATATAGAGCATTTCTGGTATCATTTTAAGTGTTAGATAAGTTTTCTGTAGGTTCTGTTGATATTTTTAATTTACATAATTTTACATGACTTAATGCCACTTTTTTCCAGATATACATATCACCTTATTGTCCAACTAAATGTTTCCAGATATACATATCACCTTATTGTCCAACTAAATGTTTCCAGTTATACATATCACCTTATTGTCCAACAGAATACTCGGCAAGCTGCTGTGTCACATGATTATTGTGTGGTCATCAGGAACTCAAGGGTGTGCCGTTTTGATAATTGCATCTTTCCCTATGTGTCGAAGCTTTAGAACTCTCTCCTTCTCATGTCTTTCCAAATAACTGTGACTTGGCTCATTTCAAGAGACAGGTTTTTCACTTTTTCAAAAATTTGTAAATACTTTCTCTGTCTTTTTTTTTTTCCCTTTCTCAATTCTCTATATTTCAATTAGGGCCTGTCCTTGATGTGGACTTTTGTCCGTGACTGGAGCCTTCAGCATAAAAAAAGAAAATTTCACTTTCCACAACTTATATTCTGTAAACACTTACATAGCAGAACACCTTATCGACATTCAAAGCTAATAGCAGTGCAAATCTAAACTAGGCAGTTACCTGTCAAAGTGTTTACAATAAAGAATGATAGGTTACGTTAGCTAGGTTAAGATTCTTGTGTTGGGATTGTTTGTGGTTTATCAGTTCATCACACTGAAATTGATAATTTATCAGAAGTCAAGGATCATGTTTTAGTGTTTAGATTTTACGGAAAATGGTACCAATGAATTCCTTCCTTTTTTTTTTAAGCTCTTTCTGTTACATGGTGATGTCCTAGCAAAGTGGGTAGGGTCATGATTTAGAGGGAAATTTTGTTGTAAAACCACTCTAAACCAAGTGCCCAGAGTGCATTGAATTGATTGGTACCACTTTTGTTAAATTTGTATCAACTTGGACAAAATGGACATCTGGCACATTTTAAAATTTAAGACAGGTTCTTCACTTTCTGCAAAATATGTAAATACTTTCACTTGTCTCTTGTTTTTCCCTTCATAAACATTTCTGTATTTCAGTGAAGGCTTACCCTTGATGTAGACTTTTTGTCTGTGATTGGAGCCTTCAACATAAAAAAATGTACAGCATCCAAAGATGACTTGCAAGTGTCCTCATGCTATGCACAAGGATATTGTAAAACTGTTCTGCAGACATTTGTAACAACTCATCCACCTGGTGCTTGTTCAGATACCAATAGAGCTGTTTTCACTTCATAAACACTTTTACAAACTGATGAAAGTGAAATTGAATGATATGACATACCCAAAAATTCATGTAACACTTTTAATCCATGGCATTGCATTACCTGTTTCCTCTTCAACATGACCATTCATGTCGTATAACATCAGAAATGTGTTTTTCATTTAAATTTGCCAAAGCCCTACCTAGGCCTTAAGCTCCAAAATCCAGTGAAAATTGCTGAAATTGGGAATTGTAGGAGGGTTGGCGAAATACACTTGTAATTCTGAAGGAAGCAAAGTAACCTAAGGAGACTTGTTATTTTGAGAGTTTTCTGTGTGTGTATATATTTGAATTCCTGACTTTCAGCAATTTTTTTTTTTTTTTTTTTTTTTTTTTCCCCTAGCATTTTCTACTACAAGGTGAAATCCTAACAAAGTCGTCAGGGTCGTGAATTAGAGGGAAATTTTGGTGTAAAACCACTCCAGACCAAGTGCTCAGAGTGTATTAAATTGATTTGTACCACTTTTGTCAAACATGTATCAACTTGAACAAAATGAACATCTTGCACATTTTGAAATTTGACAGGTTTTTCACTTCCTCCAAAATTTGTAAATACTTTCATTTGTCTCTTGTTTTTCCCTTTCACATTCCTTTTGTATATTTCAATTATCTTTAAGCTCCAAAATCCAATGAAAATTGCTGAAATTGAAAATTGCAGGAGGGTTGGTGAAATACACTTCTAGTAATGAAGGAGGCAAACTAAGGAAATTTTTCCTTTTGTGATTTTTCTGTGTGTAGATTTTTTTTTTTTTTTTTCCCCTGATGAAGCAATGCCATACTTTCCAGTCTTTTTGAGAAGTAGGTGTTTTTCATTTGAAAATGATTTTTCACATGAAGTGCAAGAACATCTTATAAGAGATATTAAACAACCAAGAAACAGTTTGTGTAGAAACCAGTGACTAGGACTGACCATTATGATACAGTTCTCCTTCTCTTAAATAGTTTTGCCATGGAATTTTCTTCCTCCTTACATAGAGGCCTCGGTTTACTATGGGAGAAATAAACTTTTTGTGGGAGTGGCTTTTGAGTGGAGTAGAAGGTGCTTCACAGTCAAGGGTTGATGTATCTCACCAGTTAGCTCCTGGTTCTTTTTATGTTAGCAGAAGCCCCACCTAGTACAGATGCTTCATCTGTAAATACTTTTGTTCCTTATATTTATAAATTTTGAAAATGTGTATATTGTATATAGTTTCACTAAATATTTATTCTAATATATTTGGAGGAGTTTGTTGTTTAGCCCTTACATTGCAGCATATGTTTGAAATGAGACTCACCAGTGCACAAAAGAATTGTAGTTTTCTATTTTCCCTAACAGAATATATCTTATTTTTATAGAAGTATTACATTTTCAACTATATTAATGGGGAAGGGTATTTTGTTGATAGGAGGAACCCCTCTTGTCATGGATGCTCCTTATTTGTGTAATTTCTTTTTTGTAGGTCCAATGCATTTATTTATTTATTTATTTTATTTTTTTTTTTTTTTTTTTTTTTTTTTTTTTTTTTTTTTTTTTTTTTTTTTTTTTTTTTTTTTTTTACAGGATGACAAGGCTTTCTTGGAGAAGAAGAAGGAAGAGGAAAAGAAGTTGAAAGAGATGCAGGCACGTGCTGCCAAGGGTGGACCACTAGGTAATGTCATAGACTTAATGATGCAGGACAACAGTACGTAGCACATCAGACAAATACTTTTTGTTCATTTATTAGGGATTTTACAGACAACACAAAAAGTGGATATCTTGTCAGGCAAAGCAAAGCTTCACCTCTAAAGTTGAGTGCTTCATAAGGCCTGTGGAGTTGAAGTATTTTAATTTTCGCAGTTGGATTTGAAGCTGCACATTCGGTAAATTCTGCTATCGTGAAGTGGAAAACTTGTACGTAATGTATTTTAGTTAGACACAGCACCACACCAGTAGTGGGATTGTAGCAAAATCAATGGTTTTTGTAGGATTGATTCATTAAACAGCCTAAAGTGGCATTGAATTTAACCAAAATATGAAATTTACAACCTTGAGAAGTCAGCTGTTCCTGATGCTACCTTACAAGATAGGAAATGGCAAACAGGTATGAAAAATGAAAATAATTTTATATTTCCTTCATACCTGTTTACCATTTCTTACAATAGCAAGATAGCATTAGGACCAAATAACTGAACCACAGAAAAATTTGCTTGCTTAGCTGATCCTTCTTTTGGAAGGTAAAACTGCAAAGAGAGTTAGATTCACTGGACTCTTTTCCCACTCCTGGTCATCCATTTGTATAACATGCATGAGGTATGTGAGTAGGATTTTTCCCAATGCTCAGGGATATACAGTGTGATATACGAGACAGCTACTCTATGAAGCCTGCATACTTCCATAACTATTTATAAAAGTCTTTGATACAAAAGTTCCTTACTGTCTGCTTGTTCTTTGTTAGTTTTGGATGCTCCTCTGGCATAGTCACAGTGTTTTCAACAATTTTTGTTGTTTTACTTTATATTTTATTCCCAGAGTGAGGTCTGTACTTTTTAGAATTGCAGTCATTTGTAGGATTGTTTTCATAAATTTGGCTATTTCATAGGTTAACAAGGTATTGCTGGGATCAGACACAGCTGTTTACTTTGAAGAATATGAGAAATACATGAGAAAAAGAGGGATTGAAGGGGTTGATAGAGATACCTTGTAGAGGGTGCTATGAATATATGGAGTGGGAGGAAAGCATCTAGGAGCAGCACAGAGTTCTTATCAAGAAAAAAAGGCATATGAAAGAGGTTGATTGGTTCAAGTTGAAAGTGGGTCTGCATCAAGGAAGAGAAATCGCCAAGGCTGTATAATCTGCAAATTGGTGGTGAGCTAAATGCAAGGGTTTTGGAGAGGTAGGTAGGTGTTCAGTATTTTGGGGGTGGGGTTGTTGAGTGAGTTAGGTTTGTGAATGGCATGCCTATGGTAGCAGAATCATGTGAGAAACTGCAGAAGCTGAAGTCTGAGTTTGGGAATGTATAAAAGGAGTAAGTTAATATAAATATAAGACTCTGAGGCTTAGCAGTGGGAGAGACAGGTTCAGAGTATGAGAGTGAATTGAAAGAATCTGGAGGATGTGGAGTGTTTTAATACTTTGGAGTGGACATGACAATTAAATGAACTTTACAAGGTGATTAATCAATAGGATGAGCCAGGGCAAAGGTCTTGGGTTTGCTAGGAAGGTGTGGAAAGAAAGATTCTGTCTATGAAGGCAAAGATGAGTATGTTAGATTGCATCCTAGTGCCACTGTTGTATGGATGCAAGTTATGGGCTCTAAATACAAAAGAACAGAAGAGGTGGATGTGTTGGAAAAGAAATGCTTTAGGACAGAATTTGGCACAATTAGGGTTGATTGTGTAAAGAATGACAGTGGAAGAGAAAGACGTGTTGATAAGCTGACTGTGACCAAAAGAGCTGAACTGGGTGTGCTAAAATGTTTTGGACATAAAAAGGATGAGAGAAAAGGGACTGACAAAGTAAAAAGGATGAGAGAAAAGGGACTGACAAAGAGGATGTGTTAGAAGTGGAGGGAGTGACAAGGATGGGGAAGATCAAGGAGATGGAAGGATGGAGGGTTTGAAGCTTTTTATTATGGAAGCCTGAACATACAAGATGGTAATAAGCATGCACAAGATTGAGTAAATTGGATAGATATATATATAGTAGGCAGAGTGCTAAACCAGGGCATATTAAGTGATTGGCAAGTCACAGCAAAGTCTATGGAATTTGGCTGTAGATAGGAGGCTCTTACTTTGGAGACAGTTAGTGAGGTTGTAAGCAAATGCAGCCATATATCGTTTGTTCCTGGCACTACCTCACTTGGCTGGAAACTGCATATTCACACAGCACATGGAAACAAAGCTCCTAAACTTCAGTAAAGATGATTTCCCATCCCTAAACCATGTTCACAATCAGTAGAAATCAGAAGCAAATCCAAACTCAAATAACACCAATACAACCATATTACAGAAAGGCTGAAGGCAAACTACAAATTGTCACCCCTCCTTCAACACAACAAATCACAAGACACCCAACAACTAAATGTGGCACTTGTTAAAGACTGATGCACACTAATCCACGCCCCCAGGACAATTTCTGACCCAAATCAGTCACATCCCTTCTCCTCAAAGAACACAATCATATTCATGAGACTGTTTTAAAATCAGCCAAGAAACAATCCCACCCCTTAACAGGAAAGTCATAAAAAACTTACACAAAATCGATAGTCTAAAGGAATTCTCTACAAACTATTCCTCCACTTCATTTGCTTGGTTTTCCACCTCAAAAGCAAATATAACATCTGCACACCACACAAAACAAAGCTCTCAGAACAGAATGAGAGCTTATGAACCACAAATACTCACTGAAAGTGAAAAAAAATGTTTTTCCAGTACATTCCCAGAGTATACAGTAACTGGTAGTTTCTATTTGTATTTTTATTGTTGTATTAGGCACTGTAACTAACTTTTCCATAACTTGTATGAAAATGTTTGTTTTAATAGTCTTTGGAAATTACTGACTTAGAATAAAAATTCAGCATATGAACATCATTTAAAGTGGTTACTTTATTCATGGCTGAGTGGAAAAAGTTTCCATTATAGTGTTTTCCAGAATTTGTATATACACTGGTACAACTTACAGTTACCTTCTTGTAGTACAGTACTGTAGTTAGTAGTAATAATATTATTGCCAACTGTAACTAATTTTCTTCTTTTCAGTATCTGGTGGAATTAAGAAAAGTGGAAAGAAGTAGCATCTGTTTTTCATTAGCACGAGATTTTGATCCTCACCATTATCTCACTTTTGCTTTTCATCTGAGGCTTTTAATTTTTTTTCTTAAAATAAAGATGATAAAGTAAGTTAACAGTATTCTTAACCTTTCAGGAATGGAGTTTGTAAGAAAAAAGTAATTAAGACTTTTGAACACGTAATAACTTTCTCCACTTATAAAATCTTTATACATCAAGGGACCATATAGAAACATTGAATGATTCACTGTTAGGAGCATTATGTAAAAACTGCTTGTATGTGTGCATGTATGTATATATGTGTGCATGCGGGGGGATGGGGTATTTTTCTTCGTCTGTTTCCTGGCGCTACCT
>JAYMFT010108800.1:0-13570 GCA_038088735.1 Panulirus argus | reverse complement strand
CTCTCTCTCTCTCTCTCTCTCTCTCTCTCTCTCTCTCTCTCTCTCTCTCTCTCTCTCTCTCTCTCTCTCTTCCTTCATCGTCTCTGATATCTAGAAGAAAGCATAATAGACAAAGAAAAAAGACCTGCACAGAGCACTATAATTTGTCTCTCGTACGAACTATCTACCATAACAGTAAGTCATTTTCCCGTTCATAATCTATAATTACGACTACGCCTGTATTAAAGAAGTGGAAAGTAAAACATACGGCGTATTTTAAAGCCATCGATGTCCCAGTAGTTCCACTTGCTCAATCCTGACGCCATCCATACCTGGAAAAAAAAGCATTCTATTTATATTTTCAAAAACCTTTAACCTCAGCTCACCCTCACGCTCCTGTAGATGCTACGTCAGGAGTGGAAATTTGCGTGTTGTGTCAGAGCTCACGCAAGCCTGGATGGGATTGGCTTCATCATGACCAGAGAAGGCAGGTGGTATTATACACAGCCAGCCTGTCACCCATCAATATCAGTGGCTACGCCGTCAAACATCAGTATCAGTGGCTAGGCCGTCACCCATCAGTATCGGTGGCTAGGCTGTCACCCATCACGACCAGTGGTCGGGCCATCACCCATCAGTTTCAGGAGCTAGGCTGTCACCCATCAAAATCTTTCCTTTATACGTCATAGGCTTCATTGTTGAGTTGATAACCCCCAACTATAACCAAATCATCAGCCTAACAAGGCTACCAGGACCAACCCTTATGAAGGGAACGTCTAGGGGTTAGTTCTTCATCGTGGGAGACCATTACCCTCCCTCTTGATTCCTTAAGCCAATCATGGGTCGTCCGTTACCCCTAGTTAGAAAGGTAATGAGATAATCATCCCCGAGAGATTTTGTCCCCCCCTTATGGTCGGTGATACGTGAAAGCTGTTTTGTTAGACCTCCTTGCACGAGGATGGCATCTACTTCATTATTTTGTTAAGGAGATGAGAGAAGACTGCAGTGGATTCCTTTACCAGCCAGGCCGACAGTGCCTTTGACTGCCAGAAGTTCTGAGAAATGCTTCGAAAAGAATAATGACGCGAATTTGTGTTGATGAATATATGGAGGGCATTATTAAGCGAATTCATTTAAACGTTCAACGTTTTGTTACCTCCTCTCGACGACCGAGGACATGTGTGTGCTTATTAGTCATAGCTAACTAACTACCACACACCGCAAATCTCCCTCCCCACCACCCCAGATACTCCCCCTTTCTCGCCCTGTACCCCCTTTCTCCCAACCCACGTTTACCACCTCCCTCCTTCCTGCTCCCGTCAGCTCGTTGAGAAAGTTTTGAGGAAGTCGTCTCGACCGACCAGCTCCGATAGCAAGGAAAAAAAGAAAAAGAAAAAGAGAATGTCACTAGATTCTAGATTAATACTCCCCCACTACCCCTTCCTTACAGAAATATGTTCTGCAGGACTAACATTTTTAACATATTCGTAAAGGAACGAAGACTTATTTCCAAAAGAAGGAGACAGAGATTCTCAGGCTTATGTTTAAAGCCTTCTCACCACTCTCTACCTTCTCATGTCTTTCCGAATAACTGTGACCTGACTCATTTCAGGGGACATGTTTTTCACTTTCTCAAAAATTTCTAAATACTTTCCCTGTCTGTTTTTTTTCCCTTTCTCAATTCTCTCAATATTTCAGTTAGGGCCCGGCCTTGATGTGGACTTTTGTTCTTGACTGGAACCTTCAACATGAAAAAAAAAAAAGATTCGTGACTAAATTCTCTCACACATAACTAAAAAAATATAAAGAGCGGAACGTTTTGATTTATATGACCGCATCTCGTATCAGCAACACTCTCTCCCCACGTCCGTGTGGCGCATCAGGTCCTTATAGCCATGTAACTTTTTCTCGTACGTTTTGCTGAAATCCGTTTCCTAAAACCTTGTACTCTGGCAGAAGCTGCAGGGAGGCTCAGCTCCCTGAAGTTGTGGACGTGCTACCTTAAGCGTGTACTTGTAAACATACATCCAGCCGCAGATTTTCTGAAATCTCGAAAGTTGTCTTCTTCCAGTAGCCTTGTATCACGACTCCATCTTACCACTTTCCCTCCTTTGACGTCCTGAAGACAAGAGGATCTCCCTGACATGGGTCAGTGTGAGTCTCGGAACACCACCTGCGCTTCCCTCCCTGTCTAGGGGCACCCATGAAAGTCCTATAGATGCAGAGAGAGAGAGAGAGGGAGGGAGCAGCGCATGAATTAAAGAGAATATAGATAGGACTCTCTTTATGAAGCCGGGTGATGGAGTGCTACCACAAATATCCACCCGTGGTTCCCTGTTGGTTCTAGACATCAAAGTTATCGCTAATTGAATTATTTACACAACCTCAGCTTTATTCAGCCATTCTCACCATCATAAAATACACTAAAATAATCAAACAGAATTACAGTTGAATAAATTGCGATTATTCATGATTGTGAGTCGTTTATTGTCGTATGAAAACCGTTTAAAATTTGATTTTTCTCATCCAACCAGAATAAAAAAATACCCGTTATTTCCATATGTTGATTGCGCTAACATGGCAACAAAATGAAATTCTGGAATGAAAACCTTTTTTTTCTATCTTTTTTTCTGAACTAAAGTGAATAAATAGATTTAATCACGGGTTTGAAATGCGTATTTGTTGCATCAAATTGAATTTCTGACGCATCTCTCCTAACACACAAACTCTAAATATTGTATATAGAATATGAACGACCGTTGGCTTTGAGTTCGTCTGTCTGTGCGTATGTGCATATCTGAAAGGGAATCCCTCTGTGATTGGACCATTTCGCGTATTTTTATGCCCTCTTTGGACGGCCGAACCCTGACATATTATGTCTGCTTCTGGAGGAATTCTAGTGACCTTTGGCCAATTGCCCTCCGGTATGGTGAACTCCTTTCATGGTAACATTCATATGTGTTTAACCATATAGCGTCTTTGTCCCATTTTGACCTATCAGGTAATTCACCTCTTGTTTCCAGTAATCTTCAAACTCCTTGTGAATTGTGACTTTACTGGATTCCATATCTTTATTAGTACCACAGGTCTCCTTGCTTTCACCCAGCCTCATTTTTTCCGGTGATCCATTTGACCACAAAACAGCTTGGTCCCTGCTGTAGTGCCCTCCCCAGCCGCTAAAATAAAATTTGCCCCGTTTTTCTTATTGTGACCTCATTCCAGAATTCGTATGGCGCTTGAGTCTTGCAAGTGTGACGTCACGGGGTCATCCGTTTGTTGATGAAAAATGGCCATTTGTTCCCAGACGGTTTATAGGGACGGTCGCTGGGTATTTCAGAGCCATCCATGGTCTACAGATCCCATCCTTGTTTTGTGTGCAAGCGAAGAAAGGATACGCCTCCCAACGTATATTTCCATCGGTTTCCTAAGGGCACAGATAAGTAATGAACTACAATTTAACTCGTATACTCATGTGCAGTATTTGACACTGTCTAGAGTACTTGTGTGGAAATATATGTTTATATGGTAAAAATGGCATAGGTAATAATGGTACAGAAAAGGGCACAAGTAAAAAGTGGGAAAAAATGGCATGTTGAAAAATGCTAAATTTATTCTTAATTTTTAGGCATCCTTTTACAAATGTGATCTAGACCACGACTTGACTCACCCAGCCATTGCCAAACCAGATTCACACCACAGCCATAACCCAACAAGACTCTTTTTCTCCAGTAATATTTATGATATTATTGTGCCACTTTTTTCATGCTTTACATTGTAGCTGTTTTTACCAGTGTCCTTTTTAACAGACACTACAAATATGTTTACCGAGTTTGAAGACCCTCAACTTCATGATTTGTCATGACTCATGATTTTAAAAGGTGTCTGAGTTGGCAAAATGACATTGACATTCCATAAGTGCATCAGAAGGCAGCTGAAGAACTCTTCAGAAGTATCATTTTTTACAATCAAACTTTGTGTTTGCTTCAAGGGCAGCATTTGGAAGGTTAGTAAAATGTGTACTTTCCGCTTTAGTTGCAACAGGAACTAAGTCCTTTAACAAGATCACCTTAATTAGGTAACTTAATGAAAAAAAATCACTTGATAATTGTGGGGCGGGATGTGGGGTCAGGAAGGATTCAGTCTCCTTTTTAAAGTTTACTTAAGGGAAGGTCATGTTAGATGTATTAATAGTGCTGGTAAGTGAGAATAAAAAAAAATTAGGTTTTTACTGATTTGAGAAAACATAAGCCTCTCAGAAATGACTTCCCTCCCAAATTCTCTTTTTTTTGTAAAATTCCCCCTTTTTAATAAAGAAAAAGTAATGAAACATGATAATTACATCTTTGACAAATCCTGGACGTCTTGTTACACTACTGAAGATAAATCTGCGATTCAAGTAGGAAGCTGTATGAAAACTGAAATTCAAAGCTACTCTGGACTAATCCATTATTATGAAATACATTTCTCTAAACAGGTAATCAAGTTTTATAAGAAAAGGGCCTTATTGATGGAGCATCAGTGACCATCATTAGCATTTCAATAAAAGTGAATTACATTTCATGGTGATGCGCAGCGTGTGCTCAGAAACATTATACAGTTGTGGAAGTCCCTCTATCAGGAAATATATTCCATGGTATATGTGATATAATCTTATCATTTACATTTTTGGTACTTCTTGTTTCTCAGATGTTTTGCTTACTGCTAGAAACAATATCAGATCAATGCATTTGAAAATATGGACTTTTGATTTTATCATCCATCAAGCAACTCTGCCTTCCAGTCCTAATAAAGTAATATGTGTTCTTGTTGCAGTGCTTCCCATACCAACTACAGAGGACACAACAGTTTCAGCTCCTGATTTAGGTGCGGCTCATATCAGTAAAGGTATGTAAAGTGAACAATGATGATTTTTCAAGCTTATTACACAGAGAACTTAATTAATTATAAGTGTAAAAAATATAGAACTATTTCTTTAGTTGTTTTATCCTGAAAAGTCGAGGTTTATTTTACTGAGTTCATTTCATATGCATAATTGCTTTTTAACCAGCGGAAATTTACAGTGATCCTTAAAAAAGATTCTTAAAAAATATTGCAGCTGGACTTTCTGTAATTATATGTTCCAGCAACTGTACCCAAGGCCAAGAAATATAGATATCAACAGCAGAGCCATATATAGTTTACAGTGATGAAAAAGTGTTCTATGACATTTAACATCTGATGAAGAGCATTAGCAAGAATTTACCCAAGTATGATATTCACAGTGACAAAGACACCATTAATTGGAACCACATTCAACACATGTGAAGTTGACAGAAGTATGGGGAATGTTGACTCCAAAATTAACAAAGCCATATCAAATGCTGTGGATTTCAGATAATGAGAATTAATTTAGCTACTTAGTTATTTAGTAGAACTGTAGCAGCTATATATATACTGGTTTTATAATTGGAACTTTATCATCCAAGCAGCTGCTACAATCAAAGTTTTTAATTACCGTTGATGAGCTTTTTGATGGTTTCATCTGCCAAGGAAATCATTAGAGAAATGGAAAGTGTGCCACTTCAAATGAGAATTCCAATCTAAATTTTCTTGATGAAATGGATGACTGGATGAAATCATGGAAAATAGGAAGCACTTCCAAGTGTTGAGGGCAGGCTGTTGAATATTAACTTGCTCAAAGCCCTGTGGCATGATTTACATTCCAATCATTTCACTGAATATTTATTAACCACAAAATTATAGCAAAATTGACTTGAACATTTTTCTGGTTCCATCAGAAATGGGGAAAATAATGTTTCACATGATGCAAAACATTTTGTTAGTGCTTTGAATAACATTACAACCAATAACCTGATGCAGCAGTGTGAAAGAGGAAACTTGTGTTGATGATTAAATATCCATGCCTACTTACATATTCAGATGTGTATTGATTTTATTAAAGAATGATCATTGTAAAAAACAAAATTGGCTTCATAGCATGAAATAGGCCTCAAACATGTTATATGTTACATGACATTACACATCAGTTTTTGGACTGTTGTTAGGTTATCTGACATTTTCTTGGTGTTACACTTGATTCAGTTATAGGAGCTTTCTTGTCTTCTGTATACAATCTTTGTTATTGACTCTTTACATAAAATCAGTCATATAGTCACTTTATATCTTTGTTTTATGTAACATGGTTTGAGCAGATGAGAAGAATGCTCAGTCCTCTATTCTTGGATAAATGGATGGTGAGTAGTAATTAGTTGGCAGCCACTAACAAGGAAGTTATATTACCAATACTGTCTGCCTGGGTTCTGAGAGAGTTAGTTATGGCTGCATGGTGAGCCAGCACTTCAGTGGTTGTCAAGTTTCACTCCTCTGATCCAGGTCTTTTCTGTCTGCCTCAACAAAACATGGACTGCTTGCATTCTGTCCACAAACATACAGTCTCTCACACATAACATTTGAGATCACTTATCTCACACATCTCATCCTTTGTACTCTAGATTTTCTTGTGGTGAGCACCATGTACTAGCCCTGCCTTTTGGCAAAATGGTAGGAGCAGTAGAGAGCAGTATTAGGAAGGAACATATGGTAGAGTTGGTAGGTGGGAACATTAGGCAGGAACATTAGGTAAAAGTAGTTGGTTGGAACATTAGGTAGACAGCATAGGTAGAAGTAGTTGGTAGGAACATTAGGTAGTAGCCTCTGGAAACTCTGCACCAGAGTTGCCTTCTGCCGGGGGCATGTTAAGGGTGAAGCACTAAAGGCTAAGAAGCATCACTGGAGTTCACCAGTTATGGAGACTTTTGTTGTGGCCACTCCCTTGAGGGAGTTCCTGAAGGGAATGGGTGTCACAGATATATATTGATAGATGGATAAATAGATAAACAGAGATAGATATATATTGATATAGATATATTCTAATTTTATTTCCCAAACACAGAAATAAAGTTTAAAAAATTTGCTCTTATATATACATTACATAATGGTTATAGAATTAATCATTCTGGAAATCAATGAACTGCAAACTTACCAGTCTCAATGATAGCATTATCATTGTAGAGTTCAACATCACAATCCTAGGGGTTGCCTAATCACTCCATTTCTCTCCCTGTCATTTGGATACTTGCTTGTTGTCCTCCAGTTTTCTGCTGAAACTTAAAGCGTAAATATCTGTTCTTTGCGCTGTAGATGTATATAAAGATACACATATTAACATTAAAAGGGGTAATCTAAATTTTTAAGGTGATATTTGCTTCTCATGTTCATCTATCACAAAATTAGTAGTATAATGTAGCCATACTTTATCATGAAAGCGTATCCTTCAGTATTCAGTTCTTATTTAAAACGATATTTAAAACTGAAGATTATGTTGTACTTACAATTTATGAAAAATTTTCCCAAAGTTTGTGTACTTGTGATATTTCCTCGTTCAGTTTTAGCAGTTGGCTATCTTTTGGCAGCACAGTTTTCCTTACAATTTTGCTTAATCCCGTCGTCTTTTCATTTGCTGCATCTGATAGGTAATAGTTGGTAGGCGGCCAGTGACCATATTACCATTACTAAATGCTTGGGTATTAGGAGAGTTTGTGGCAGCTGCATAGTGAGCCAGCACTTTGTTGGATGTCAAGTTGCATTCCTCTGACCCAGGTAACTTGTCTTTTCTTTCTGCCTCACCCACACGTGGACTGCTCGCATTCTGTCCACAAATATACAGTCCCTCCCTATCACACATTACTCTTGACAACACTTAACTCATGATTTTCCTGTGGTGAGGGCTGTGTGCTAGCTTTGCCTTTTGGCAAAATGGTTGGAGCAGTAGATAGATGTAGTTGGTAGGAACATTTAGGTTGAAGTAGTAGGTAGGAGCATTAGGTAGTAGTAGTCAGTTGGAATTTAAGGTAGGAGCCTCTGCAGACACTGTACTAGCCTTACCCTCTGCAAGGTTGAGGCAGTAAAGGCTAAGAAATTGACTGGAGTTCACTAGTTGTGGAGACTCTGTTGCCGTGGCTAGCCTCTTTAGGGAATTCCAGAAGGGAATAGGCATCTGTGATATAGGTATAGGTTTACTACATCTATGAATTCTTTAATCGTTTCAACCAAGTGTTCTTTATCATACTCTCTGAATAGTGATGGATGACTTTCGACATGGCTGACACTTTTATGATATACAAAATTTAAATTTTCCTCTTACTGGGGTAAGACTCCCTTGATTCATAATTTGATTAAGGAAAATCTAAGTTAGGTAGATTATATGCATGGTAGGGCTAAGAAAATTTCTCAAATATAAAAACTCTTGAGATGTAACTAATTGGGAAGATTTTAAACAGTATAGAGAAAGGAGAGAATTTTCTAGCTGTGAGAAGGATAATGTAATGGCAATAATTGTAAAGTTAGAATTAGATGTTAATGAGAAAGATGATAATGTTAAACTAAACAAAGCTACCCATCTAGAACAGAGATCAGAATGGGCATTGAAGGACACATCATGTTTGGACCTTGACAGTGGCAAGGCACTATCTTTAAAATCCATGTCAAGGCTACTTACTCATATCATAACGTTAAATGCAGCACTGACAGAGGCTAGACAATTATTGACAAGGAAAATGATGAAATTAAAACTAGTCAAAATTTCATCTTTTGTTTGTAAAATGTAAAAGGTTCTTCTGGTCCTTCATCATACTTATATTCTCAAAATTTTACAGGAAAACGTAAGGGAGGAACAACCAATGGATCATCAGATTCACACTTGCATAAGTCTCAACAACATACCCATAGGCCTACACCACTATATTGCTACCAGCTGTAAATGAACAGGATTGGAGAAATCTGCTTGACCAAACCTGACAATGCAGACTTCTCAGAAATACTGTTTAATTCATAGAATGCTCTTGATAGAAGAGATTGCCGTCAGTTTCAAGCATGTTATAACTCATGGAGGCATGGGAATGGATGAGACACACCTGCTCAGACAATTTTTCAGTGGGACACTTTCAACCAGCCACATCTGATGACTTGGATTTCAATCCACAAAAATTGCCAATCAACAGCAAAGTTCTCTTAGTTTGGAAACTTAGTTAAACCCTAAGAGGTTTGAAGGATTATTGTGCAAATGATGAGTCAGAATTTAATTTTCAATGGGTCCACAGGGCCAATATTTTCAGCAGACCTTAATGGGATAACAGTAAGTCTTTGCAAACTTCAAGTGGAAACTAATGATTTAATTTATTTAAATTACATGAAGAAATTGCCATAAGGAACAGTAAGAAACTGTGACTTAAGAACTTCTAGTGTAACAGGAGTGTCTGGACAACCTTTAGAGATTTTAGGTAAAGTGTCACTTAGGTTACAGGTTTTAGATAAGATGTTAAGTATGGAATAGTACATAGTTTTCTTTTTCATACATGATCGTCATTTCCTGAAATAGTGAGGTAGTGCTAGGAACAGATGAAAAACGGCTGCATCCATTCTCTTGCTGTCATAGTCATAAGGTAAAATTTAGAGGAGATATATGTCATCATGTTAAACAATGTCAGACTCTGCTATGACACAGAGGTAGTTGATGATCTTACATCTGATCATTACGGTATTGTATCAAGTGTTGAGCTGCTGAGGCTGCTTCTCAGGAGTATTCCCAAGAGGAAGAGGTTGTCAATGTGTGAAAGTGATGTAATGGTGTAGTTCAACCTAGTAGCACCTTGTAGAATGCCCCACTTATCTTTGTACCAAAGAAGAGTGGAACTTCAACACTTGTGATAGTCATAGGTAATTAAATATAGTTACTATCACACATGGATTTGCTTCACTTATAATTGGCTAACTCCTCCACCAATTAGGGAATAATAAGGCATTTCCTACCTCAGATTTATTTCACAGCTTTTGTCATATACCTCTGGATAATGACAGTAAGCCAATGCTTTCACTGAAAGCACCCAACGGAGTTTACAGGGATGCCCTCTGGACTAAGGTCTTTGTACGTAACTTTTTCAAGGTTCATAACAGTGATTTTTAGGGGTTTAATAGGACAGACTCTTATGGTCTACTGTAATGACATGTTAATTTAATTATTAAGGGTTGCTCTACTCATGAGAAACTTGAGAGGAAGCCTTGAAGAAGTTACAGATGGTGAATTTAATGATTAGATTGTCAAAATATAAATTAAGTACCAGGATAAAGTACTTCAGGCATGTAGTGGATGCGAGTTGTTGTTTCTGCAGGTAATGAAAAAATAAAGGCTGTTGCAAAATTCCACACACCTAGAAATGCAGATGAGATTTGATCATTTGTAGCATTAGCTGGGTTTTACATATGTTTTGTTTTATTGCCATTGCCTTAACTTTAACAGAATTACTAAGGAAAAATGTCCCTTTCCAAAGGGGGTAAGCACAGCAGTAAGCCATGTACAAGTGCTTATTTTTGCACTAATATTGGTGGTTCCTGATTTTCATGAACCATACTATTAAGTAACTGATGATAGTTCAAAAGGGGTTGGAGCAGCCCAGAGCTAGATGTTTATACCCATAGAACACTAAACAAAGCAGACAAGAATTCTAAAGGGCAACAGGCATTGCCAATAGTTTTGGCCCTTACACATTTTGAGGATCTTATCTACCATATCTAGTCCATGTGTTTCCTTATCAACCCATGACAGGGTTATTGTGAAATTGAAACCAAATAGGCAGGTTTGCTAGGTGGCCTTTGACTATGCTGGATTTCAATCCAACTATAGAGTATATAGATAGAAAACATAGAAAACAGAATGTAGTAATGGATGCTCTGTCATAGAATGTAGCCCCAATAGCTGAGTATCCTGCCCTAGAAGTGGATAGGTAAAGGGAGAGCAGTAGATTGACTCAGTATGGTCACCAGTAATAAAATACTTAAGGAAGCCCAAACTTAACAGTTAACCAACCCTGTTACAATTAGTGAATTTTTCATATGTATGAAATATAATGTTCAGAAGTTATATTCACTAGATTACTAACCCAGTTGTCAGTTATGATTCACAATACACCTCAAGCAGCTCATCTTTGTAAAGACTGTTGCAATAAACAGACTTGGTTGAAATACTTTTGCACAATATGCAGACAGATGTCCCACATGTAATCAGCTTTAGGTAATGTGATTGTGCTAAATCCAGTTTTAATATACCCTGGGTCAAGGAACCATGGGAGAGTTTCCATGGGTATAAAGCTAGCATCTTGGATTACCACAGTGCACCAAGAATACTAATCACAGAGAATGGCAGAAAATTCAATAATAAAATCAAGGAAAAGTTAGGTGAGAAGTATAACATAGAAAGACTAATACTGCTGCTCATCACACAGCTTTGAATGGGTTAGCTGAGAGTTTAAATTGTAAGGTGTTGGAGACTTAAAGTAACATGATTTCAAAACAGACATTAGGATGAATGTATCTCGGATGTTCAAAGTGCCACTAATGTTTTGTAACATTTCATAGAAGGAGATACCCCATTGTATGCACCGTATGATAAGAAAGATAAACGTTATGTTTATGATTTATTAATGTCTAGACCATGAACAGTAAATGTTACTGATTATTAAGCTGCATATAAAACCTCATGTATCCAACATGCACATCAGTGAATTAGACAAAACATAGTTGATGCAACGAACTATTGACACAAGAACAGATTAGCTATGGCTTAACAGATTAGGGAAGGTGATGCTGAAGAACTTTAGTGCTACAGGAGAAAATTATGACAGCAAAACAGTTCACAAGACCATACTGAGTCATCCTTAAGAATGTTAGATAAACTTTACCTCCAAACTTTATTATTAGTGCATAAGTTCACAAGAAGCATATTACTATGTGCAAAAGCAGGGAAGTTACTGGTGTGACTTGAATGGTTTGGGCAGATAATTCATGGGAAAGATTGGTGCTCACTTAAGACCATAACATGCACCTACGAACCCAAAATTAGACCTAGTATAGCCACCTATAGACCCAAATTGTCTTTTTAGTGAATACGTAAAACTTTTGAGACATGCTACATCCCGTGGATGTCAGCATAAGTATTGTAGAAGATACATATTAAGTCATCCATACTCAAGGATGTTAAGTTTGCCTTCAGACAAGACTGGTGAGACAATCATAGCTATCAAATCAGGTAAAAAGGAAGTTTCAAAAGCAGTTAGAGGTATGAGAAGCGTTGAGATCCAGAGATGATTGTAATACTCAAGCCAGCTCATCAAGTAACAGACTTTGTGATGCTATTGATTCATGTGAAGCAACAGAGTATAAATAACGTAGTACACAAATTTCATTTGCTTTGAAGCCTATGCTTTTAGAGTTTAATAATCTTGACATGATAGTAAACAGCTTTCCCTTCACAATTTTGACCATTAGGACAATACAGTAGGCAAATGTGAACACAGAACATGCACTTTTGATTCTTCTTTATTGAGAAACAAAGACACCATGCAGACTTCACTTGGTTGACATGTTATCCAATTTGTGGTGAGGTAGGTCTGCCTAAAGAGTTGGTTTCTGTATCAAAGAATGCTACTGCCTTAGAGGGGCAAAGGGAATGATGTTGTATGGACTAGAACATTCAGGTCAATGTAACTTCTGTAGCCACTTTATGATGTATTCACCATGTTTAAAAAGGCTGACTACTTTTCTTCAAGTTTTTTTCTTTAAAACGGTGTCCTACATTATTACTAAGAGATTAGAGGGAAACATTATTAATGAACCCTTTTGTTTGGTAACAAATGAATACTGTATTCATTTGATGCATGAAATAAGTATATCCATAAGATTGTAGGCACATGACTGATTTAGTGCCTTATTGCTAATTCCCCTTTTTATTTATGCAAACAACATAGCATACTATGCCTTCCTGCTTATTCTTATGATCAAGATACCAGTCTTTTAACCAGATTTTTCTTTTGCAGGCGCTTTTTTCATGCTTCACTTCATATTTTCGACATGTTCTCCAAAAACATTCAATGAAAGGTAAGTAGAATAGTCTCTCCATATGAAAGGAAAATAAGAAATACCTTACAAATGTAGACTTTGCTTCATAGTTTTGATATATAGATGGTCCTGAGTTTCTGGTGTAAATTTGTTTAATATTAGATAAGGTGCTTGCACACTTTTTAAGTATATACAGTCCTATTCCAGATCCTGTAGTACATAATATAACGATACTTACAAGGAAGGAGTGCAAATGACTGGGAGATGTATAAGAGAAAGTGGCAGGCGGTCAAGAGGAAAGTGCAAAGTTGAAAAAAGAGGGCAAATGAGAGTTGGGGTGAGAGAGTATTGTTAAACTTTAGGGAGAATAAAAAGATGTTTTGGAAGAAGGTAAATATTGCGCTTGAGACAAGAGAACAAATGGGAACATCGATGAAGGGGAAAAGTGATAACGGGTAGTGGTTGAGTGAGGAGATGTAGTGAGTATGTTGAAAGATTGTTGAATGTGTTTAATGATAGAGTCGCAGATGTAGGGTGTATTGGTTAGGGTGGTGTGTAAAGTGACAGTGTCAAGGAGAGTGGTTTGTTGGAGAGAGAGGAGGTGGTGAAAGCCTTGCGGAAGATGAAATCCGGCAAGGCGGCAGGATTGGATGGTATTGCAGTT
>JAYMFT010108789.1:0-13570 GCA_038088735.1 Panulirus argus | reverse complement strand
GTGCATGTATGTATATATGTGTGCATGCGGGGGGATGGGGTATTTTTCTTCGTCTATTTCCTGGCGCTACCTCGCTAACGTGGGAAACAGCGATCAAGTATAATAAATAAATAAATAAAATATACATATCCTAGTCTGAGCTAGGTACCCATTTTTTCGACCAACACCTACGGGTGGATGAACAGCTGGGTTGACTGTGGATCGACTGCCATAACCAGGACTCGAACCTATGCTCTCAACCCTGGGCAGCCAGTGAATGCGTCACAGTCAGGAACGCTAATTGCTACACCACAGGAGTCCAAACTCAGACTAGATTCCTCTAATTTCACTCAAAGAAATGGATACAAACTCATGAGTTAACACTTTATCTTGAATGAGGTAAAGTGACAATATGGAATAATTTAAGAATAATAGCAAGTGAACAAAATACTTTAGATAACTTTATAAATATTTTGCTTCAAGTCTACAACTAACATTATTTGTGCTTCATCAGTCACATCAACAGTTTGCAGGTTTTTCTCTCAATCATCACAATGACTCTCTACTCTTGACACACTAATCTGTGAGTTTCTGATATCCTCCACTAACACAGGCAGATTTTCATGATCAGCTGCTGTTTTAATTCCTTTTGTATCTTATTCTTACAAATGATATGGCACTATATTCACATATAGAAGTACACATAATACAGGTCTATCCAATCACAATATAACTGAAATCACTGTCACATATAGAAGTAAATAATGCAAGTCTATCCAATCACAATATCATTGAAATCACTATAGCATATCATATGGAAATGAGTGAATGTGAACATGATACAGCAACAGAGGACTATGGTGGGTCAATTGACATATTTCACCATGCCTATAAAAATGAAAAGATATACTGTATTATAATCTCTGGATGGCAGTAATTGAAAGTATAGAAGAAAATGTGTTAAATCTGAAAGCCTCTTAACAAGGAAAATGCATTTATAAAATCTTCAAGAATACCACTGAACATACTGAAAACAAATCAAACAGAAATTTAAGACAGCCATCCAGGAATCTTAACCAAGTTTCAATATACTACCAGGAAAATTAAGAAACATGCATGGTATAACTACAGAATGTCTGACATGCAGCTAAAATCAGTTCCAGATGAACCCATCATAGGTAGTTATGTATTGCAGGTTTCTGACATCTGCGAAGGATAGCCTTATTAAGCAAGCGAGATGAGTGGTGAATTCTTCATGCTGGTCTTATCAACATGGCAAATCTTGTAGGCACTCATGGGTAAACAGGTACTCCTTGTTCATTCCACTTCTGATGCATATATCCTATCATCAGTCTGTCCTCATTCATCCTCTCCATAAATCTAAAACAGTTCAGCACAATCTATTCAGAAGTCTCAAACACACTTTGCATACGACCACACCTCTCATGAAAGGTCTTTCTGTACTGAGTCAACCCTCCTCACATAACATACAGTCTTCAGGATTTAATTTCCACATATATCTACCATCTTCCATACTTTTGTAATTAGGACATAACTTGCATCATTATAGCACCATCAGCACTACTTCACCATCAAGTACATCTATCTTTTGCCTTACAGTCACTGACCCCTTCTTTACACCTACACTCCAATGCACCCAGGACCTTTGCCCCTTCACCCAGCCTTTGGTTCACTCTAGATCCCATGGTCCCATTTGCTGTCATATCCTTTCCCAGGTACCTTAAATACCCCACCTCTCTGGGTTCTCTCCATTCACACTCACACAAATCTAACTCTCTCTCTCCCCTGCTAATCCTTATTACCTTTCTTTTCTTCACATTAACTCTCAACTTCCTCCTTTCACACTCTCTTACAAACAAAGACACCAGTTTCTGCATTTCTCAATCAAATCTGCCACTGGAGTCATGTCATCTGAAAGCAGCAAATAACTCACTTCCCAGGTCCTTCACCCCCAACAAACTGCATACTTGCCCCTCTCTCCAAAATACTCGCACTAACTTGCCTCATCAGCCTAACCATAAAGAGATTAAACAGCTATGGTGAAATTACACACATAATGAAGACCAACCTTCACCTGGAACTACTCACTCTCTTCTCTTTCTACTCATGCATATACCTTACTCTCTTGATAAAAACTCCTTACTGCTTCTAGCAGCTTTTCTCCTACACCAAATACATGATCAGACATCCCACCAGCTGCTTTGTGAATACCCAGTGAATACATGATGCAGTCTTCAGGGGTCTTCTTCTATGGTGGTTCAGGTAGCTGGTTCAGGTCATTAATTGACTAAGCTTTTGGAAGCCTCAGCAGCCTGGTTAGTCTGGTAGACTTTGTAAATACTTGTCCAGGGTGCTCTTGAACTTCACTGTGTATCCCATGGTGTCTCTGATGATTATAAGCAAAGTGTTCAGGAGTTTCAGGTCACCAAGCACTTTTTTGTGCTTATCATACATTTTGATTTCAGATATAGTATTTCACAGTCTTCACATCTGTCTTGCCAATAGGAAGTTATTTCCAAGTGTAAGTTGAGGACAATGCTTTCTAGGATTTTCCAGGTACAGATGATGACATACCTCTCCCATCTGTATTCCAGGGTATAATGCCTCAGTGATTTCAGGACATTTATACAAAAGTCACTCCTTTGCACACCTGTCAATCAATACAAAATCCAAAAATTCCTACTGACCCCATACCCCACTCACTCACTCATACTTATACATGTCCCCTTTTGTGAACCAGGTACTCCCAATCACCAGTCTTCTTTCAGCTCACAATTCCACAAGCTGCTTACCATTTTCATAGGGGAACCCCATGCCCCTTGATTATACCCTCCAGTACCACATCACCTACTCTTGCATTCAAATAATCCATCACTAATATTCAATAACTGGCTTGAAAACTACTGATGCATTCACTAAATTCCTAAAACACACCTCTCTTCCTTACTTATCTTACTACCATGTGCATGAGCACTTCGAATCACCTACTTCTCATAATCCACTTTCATTTTCACTCTTCAGTCTGGAGCACACTTCTCTATCTTTACACTTTTTTCACACATTCCCACAGCTCCTCCTTTTGAAGAAATGCCAACCATTCCTCTACTCTCACCCTCACATATCTACTACCATTTTTCCATGCACTCTCCTTACTGTCATCCCATTTTGTCCTCTTACTCTGTTTACACTATTAACCTCCTTCATAAACATTTTCTTATTCTCTCTTAAGTTGATCAATACTCTTTTATCCCATCCCTCATTTGCCCTCTATTTCAGCTCTTGTGCCTTTCTCTTAACCTCCAGCCCCTTTGTCTTATACTCCTCTTCAATCTATCTATCTATATCTCTTAACCCCTGTTCCAATTAGAACTCCCTCAAAGGAGTGGCCATGGCAATAGAGTCACTATAATAAGTGAACTCCAGTGCCACTTCTTAGCCTTTAGTGCCTCACCCTTAACAGGCCACTGGCAGAGGGCAACTCTTGTGCAGCATTTGCTGAGGCTCCTACTAACTACTACCTAATGCTCCTGCCTAAATGTTCCTACCTATTACTATCTACTGCTCCTACCATTTTGCCAAAAGGAAGGGTTAGCACATACTGCTCACTGCAGGAAAAACTAGTTATGAAAAATGAGCTGTGTGAGTTGAGTGTTGTCAAAGGTTATGTATGACAAGGAGAGATTGTACATTTATGGACAGAGTGCCAGTAGTCCATATGTTAGTGAGACAGAGAGAAAAGAAAGCTACCTCAGTCAGAGGAGTGCATCTTGACATCCACTGAATTGCTGGCTCATTAAGCAGATGTCACCAAACCTCCCGATACCCAGGTGGGTAGTACTGGTAATATACCTTCCTGATCGTTGGCTGCCTACCAACTGTACTCCTTCCCTGTACAAACCATCCTCACATCTACCACTTCCCTTTCCCTAGCAATTCAACTTCCTCATTCCACCACTCACTCACCTTTCTCATCCAACCACACCACAACTCCTACATAACACACATTTAAGTAAGGCTTTCCAAAACAGTTTTCACTCCTCTTCCACTTCCCAAGTTACATGTACTCTCGTCCTATGCCACTCTTCACTCATCTCTCTTGGTATCTCCAAGCACTTACTATCATTAAACAATACATCTCAAAAGATCAATTAGGGTTGTTCTGAAATCATTTAAATGTTACCTTTTTTTCCTTACTTTGAAGGCACCGACAAAAGTATTCACTGATGCCAGGCTCTAAAAGAAATAAAGGAGGGTCAAAGAAATAAGAAAGAAGAACATCCCCAAGCCCTTCACTTTCCCTACCCCTTTAAATTGGCAGAGAAGAAAAAGTGAGAGGTGAGAAACAGCATGAAGATGACAAGTAAATTTCTGAACCTCCCCCTTCCTCACAACCCTCTCCCATTTCCATCCTAAATAATTTGAATTTCCTGATGAACAATGAGAAAAAGCAAGAAATGAAAATTAAGTAGAAGGATAGGGTTAAGGTGCATTTTAGGAAATGATGGTAAACAGAGCATTACTTTTGTTCTAAACGATCTATCCTAACATAGAGGATGGTTGTACAATACTACTCTGAGCAGTTCCTACCTACAAAATACTGTAATATGCAATGTATGGATATATCAACAATCTTTAAATGGCTTTCAAATTAACGGGTAAAAGTACTAAAGAAAACAGTTTCCTACCTAATGTTGTACAATTTCCATAACTTACCCTTTGGCGATTCATTAACTTGCTTTCCTTCCATGGCTGCAAGAAAATGGCATACAAGGGGTAGGTGACAAAATCATACAAACAAACTCCAGCTCGGATTAGGTTTATACCAAGGTTTATGGCAAAGTCTCCCATTGTACACCTGAAAGACAAAAACAGTTATATCAAAAATATTAAAAACAAAAGAAAAAGAAAAACATAATAAACATAATAAAATGTACAACCATCTAAACTGTAATCCATTAATCCATTAAAATTTTTTCTACATTCAGTAAAACTGTGCAATATATATGAAGATGCACCGAGAGTACAGTAACCCAATACCCATTACGTACTTAAGTTATCCAAACAATACATGAGAATAGCACCTGAGCCATCCCAGTAACTCATCAAGTTCCTTTACAGTTTCTGAACTACTTAAATGATAAATATAAAACAATATCCATACTATTTCATAAACATTGCAACACTTTCCCAAGTTATCCTAATAATATATAAGGTGTGCCATCATGGATGCCCTTATATACAGCAAAACCAGAAGTTACAATTCTATCCTATTAAAACACACAGAATAGCATCAAGACTATTTCATCAATAATCTAATAAGTTCCTATGACTTCATATCAACAACAAGGCTGCACTTGTACTATGTTACCAACAGCTGTTATCCTCAAAACAAACTCGTAGCAGCACTAAGGGTACCTCTGCAACAAAGTTCCTACATCTCTAAAGCTGTTCTTACAACACAAAAGCAAAAATGCCAAGGCTACCCACATGACATATCTGGAATGCTTTCTAACCTCCCAGTTCTACATAAGCTAAAGCAACAGTACTATAACAGTCAGGAAAAACAAACATTCCCTAAGCAATCAAAGTGAAGCATCACCACCATTTCTTAATATGTCCTACCTACAATATAAACAGAGCCACAAACACCATTCCTATAACACATCAGGTCCACTTTCTGTTTCATCCCAGGAATAAAATCTGCAACTAAACTGTAATTATTAGTGGTGCACTAGCAAAGCTTCCAAAGATATCCCAGCAATAAGTTAGCAATATTGCTATTCCATACTTGTCCTCCATTTCCTATGTTAGCAAAGAAGTGCTAAGAACAGACAAAAAAAGGCTGCTTTCACTCACACCCATTCTCTAGTTGTTATGAACAATGCATCAAAACCACAGCCACCTATATAAATTTAAGCCCCACTGACTTTTCCATGGTTTACCCTGGCTACTTCATATGCCCTGGTTTAGTCCAGTGACAACATGTCATCCCCAATATACAAAAATTTTATTCCAATTCACTCTATCCTTTGCATGCCTTTCACCCTCCAGCATGTTCTTGCTCTAATCACTTAAAATCTATTTCTCTCCAATACTTACTTGTATCAGGGAGAGAGGCAGGTGGACAATACTCACAAAGTGGGAGAGAGGTAAGTGGATAATACTCACAAGATGGGAGGAAGGCAGGTGGACAATACTCAAAAGATGAGAGAGAGGTATGTGGATAATACTCAAAAGGTAGGAGAGAGACAAGTGGACAATACTCACAAGGTGGGAGAGAGGAAGGTGAACAATACTCACAAGATGGAAGAAAGCCATGTGGATAATACTTACAAGGAGAGAGAGAGAGAGAGAGAGAGAGAGAGAGAGAGAGAGAGAGGACAATACTCAAGAGATGGGAGACAGGCAGGTGGACAATATTCACAGGGTGGGAGAGAGGCATGTGGACAATATTCACAAGATGGGAAAGAGGCAGGTGGACTATACTTACAAGGTGGGAGAGAGGAAGGTGGACAATACTCACAGGATGGAAGAGAAACATGTGGAAAACTCTCACAAGGTGGAAGAGGCAACAAGGCAATACTCACAAGATGGAAGAGAGGCAGGTGGACAATACTCACAAGATGAGAAAGAGGCAACTGGGCACTACTTACAAGGTGGGAGAGAGGCAGGTGGACAATACTCACAAGATGGGAGAGAGGCATGTGGACAATACTTACAAGATGGGAGAGAGGCATATGGACAATACTTACAAGATGGGAGAGAGGCAGGTGGACAATACTCACAAGATGGAAGAGAGGCAGGTGGACAATACTTACAAGATAGAAGAGATATGTGAATAATACCAACAAGATGTTACAGAGATATGTGGATAATACTAACAAGATGTTACAGAGGCAGGTGGACAATACTCACAAGAGGCTAAAGAGGCAGGTGGACAATACTTACAAGATGGGAGAGAGAGGCATGTGGACAATACTTAAAAGATGGGAGAGAGGGAGGTGGACAATATTCACAAGATGGGAGAGGCAGGTGGACAATACTCACAAAATGGAAGACAGACAGGTGGACAATACTCACAAGATGCCAGAGAGGCAGAATGACAATACTCACATGGTGGGAGAGGTAGGTGGACAATACTTACAAGATGGGAGAGAGGCAGGTGGACAATATTCACAAGATGGGAGAGAGGCAGGTGGACAATGCCCACAAGATGGGATAGGCAGGTGGACAATACTCACAAGATGGGAGAGAGGCAAGTGGACAATACTCACAAGATAGGATAGAGGCAGGTGGACAACACTCGCAAGATGGGAGAGAGGCAGGTGGACAATACTCACAAGATGGGAGGGAGCTAGGTGGACAATACTCACAAGATGGGAGAGAGGCAGGTGGCCAATATTCACAAAATGCTAGAGGCATGTGGACAATACTCACAGGATGAGAGAGTCATGTGGACAATACTTACAAAATGGGAAAGAGGCATGTGGACAATACTCACAAGATGGGAGAGAGCCAGGTGGACAATACTCACAAGATGGGATAGGCAGGTGAACAATACTCACAAGATGGGAGAGAGGCAGGTGGACAATACTCACAAGATGGGAGAGAGGCAGGTGGACAATACTCACAAGATAGGATAGAGGCAGGTGGACTATACTCACAAGATGGGAGAGAGGCAGGTAGACAATACTAACAAGATGGAAGGGAGCCAGGTGGACAATACTCACAAGATGGGAGAGAGGCAGGTGGACAATACTCACAAAAATGCTAGAGGCATGTGGACAATACTCACAGGATGAGAGAGGCAGGTGGACAATACTCACAAATGCTAGAGGCATGTGGACAATACTCACAGGATGAGAGAGGCATGTGGACAATACTCACAGGATGGGAAAGAGACAAGTGGACAATAATCACAAGATGGGAGAGAGCCAGGTGGACAATACTCACAAGATGGGAGATAGATAGGTGGACAATACTCACAATATGGGAGAGAGACAGGTGGACAATATCCACAAGACGGAAGAGATGCAGGTGGACAGTACTCACAAGATGAGAGAGAGGCAGATGGACAATACTCACAAGATAGGATAGAGGCAAGTGGACAATACTCACAAGATGGGAAAGAGGTAGGTGGACAATACTCACAAGATGGGAGGGAGCCAGGTGGACAATACTCACAACATGGGAGAGAGGCAGGTGGACAATACTCACAAAATGCTAGAGGCATGTGGACAATACTCACAGAATGAGAGAGGCATGTGGACAATACTCACAAAATGGGAAAGAAACAAGTGGACAATAATCATAAGATGGGAGAGAGCCAGGTGGACAATACTGACAAGATGGGAGATAGGTAGGTGGACAATACTCACAAGATGGGAGACAGACAGGTGGACAATACTCACAAGACGGAAGAGATGCAGGTAGACAATACTCACAAGATGCTAGAGAGGCAGGTGGACTATACTTACAAGATGGGAGAGAGGCAGTTGGACAATACTCACAAGATGGGAGAGGGGCAGGTGGACAAAACTCACAAGATGCTAGAGAGGCAGGTGGACATTACTTACAAGATGGGAGAGAGGCAGGTAGACAATACTCAAAAGATGAGAGAGAGGCAGGTGGACAATACTTACAAAATGGGAGAGAGGCAGGTGAACAATACTCACAAGATGCTAGAGAGGCAGGAGGACAATACTCACAAGATGGGTGAGAGTCAGGTGGACAATACTCACAAGATGGAAGAGGCAGGTGGACAATACTCACAAGATAAGAGAGAGCCAGGTGGACAATACTCGCAAGATGCTAGAGAAGCAGGTGGATAATACTTACAAGATGGGAGAGAGGCAGATGGACAATACTCACAAGATGAGAGAGAGGCAGGTGGATAATATTCACAAGGTGGGTGAGAGGCAGATGGACAATACGCAAAAGATGCTAGAGAGGCAGGTGGACAATACTCACAAGATGGGAGAGAGGCAGGTGGAGAATACTCAAAAGATGCTAGAGAGGCAGGTGGACAGTACTCACAAGATGGGAGAGAGGCAGGTGGACAATACTTACAAGATGGGAGAGAGGCAGGTGGACAATACTCATAAGATGCTAGAAACGCAAGTGGACAATATTCACACGGTGAGAAAGAGGCAGGTGGACAATACTCACAAGAAGGGAGAGGCAGATGGACAATACTCACAAGGTGAGAGAGAGACAGGCGGACAATATTCACAAGATGCGAGAGGCAACTGGACAATACTCACAAGATGGGAGAGGCAGCTGGACAATACTCACAAGATGGGAGAGAGACAAGTGGACAATACTCACAAGATGGGAGAGAGGCAGGTGGACAATACTCACAAGATGGGAGAGAGGCAGGTGAGGGCAACAGTGTGTGGGACGGGCTACACCAGTAATGATAATAATGTGGGAGCCAAGGTCGTGATACTGTGATGTCTGACATGGGATTCGCTCTCATTGACCTTTGGATGGAGTGGTACCATGATAGCCGAGTGTGTGGTTCCACGCACCATGACAACTGGATATAGGTCAAACCCACTGGTGGCTACACCCGCATTATCTGGCCCACCTGGGCCACCCCAACGTTGCACGGCTTATATTGGTCAACCGCATCACTCCACGTGGGCCATCTCAACAGTGGACGGGTTATACAGGCCACCCACATCCCTCCACGTGGGCCATATCAACAATGGACGGGTTATACTAGCCACCCACATCCCTCTACCTGGGCCATCTCAACAATGGACGGGTTATACTAGCCACCCACATCCCTCTACCTGGGCCATCTCAACAATGGACGGGTTATCCTGGCCATCCACATCCCTTCACCTAGGCCATCTCAACAATGGACGGGTTATACTGGCCACCCACATCCCTTCACCTGGGCCATCTCAACAATGGACGGGTTATACTGGCCACCTACATTCCTTCATCTGGGCCATCTCAACAATGGACGGGTTATACTGGCCATCCACATCCCTTCACCTGGGCCATCTCAACAACCATGTCATGTAACCTCACACATATTCCAAGAAAGAGGGGCTCAAATCACAGTAAACGAAAAACATCTTGTAATAAGATGCTTGTTACACGAGTCAAATGCAGTATTAGCGGCCTTCACTACAACCCACCCTAACGTGAGGACAGTGTGACTAGTGAGGTGCGCTTCCCCAAGAGTAACCATCAACATGGACAAATGCGACAGCACTAGATGATCAGGTGCACAGGTTGGACCTGGCTCGTAAATTTCTCATATGATGTTGCAGAAACATTCGTTGTAAAGACTGAAACAGTCAACCTGGTCAGTGCACCAATATAGAAACCAGAAACTACCACATGCAAAGCCACAGGAATTTACAATTAAAAGTGAGAGAATCATGGCGTGACGTCTAGAGAATATGTTGGTGTCGCTACCACTCTTCACCCCACCTAACAAGTTCTCCCTCAAAAGAAATGAAAGAAAACAGAAGAAATTATGCTGGACTTAATGTTTACTGATAATATGGACCTAATATGTGACATGAACACCTCCAACACCAATGCATTCTGACTATAAAACGTTTGGATGGTAAACCGTCATAACAAAGTACACCTCACCAGTCAACAATTTCAGTTTTAATTAGTAATTGGATAAAATAGTAAGATATAAGCAATACGATGTCTATCTCACAACAGTATCGTATCACTTAAAAAAAAAAAATCCGGTATTCCACTGGTACAAAGGGTGAGGTTGACATGTACGATCTCCAGACAAGTTCAGTTCACAATACTTTTATCGTGTCATTATGTTGTCGATAATCTTTCTTATCACTCAAACAGGAAAACTAAAGCAAAAAGTTTATATTTCCAGGTATTCTTGAAGACGTTTTGACAAGCCTTATTAAACGATTGCTGACAAACTGAACGGTAAATGCCAAAGGATAATATTAATGTTTAATTTCTCCAAAGGCAATACCATTAGGACGTAAAAAAACTACATAAACATCAATACTAAGTTACAATAACCGAGCTCAAAGGATAAACCCTACACAACATATTGATGTTTGTCATTAATCTAAGTACCAAATATACCCTCCTTGACCAACTGGTAATGTTTCAATAAAGAAAATGAAATACCTTAACCCAACACACCAGGTTACAATATATGTCTCCCTGGTGGGGAACTACAGTAATACGTTCATTATTATGGTAATGTACGGCAGGCTCTGCTCTAGCCCTCCAACCTGTCTTTCCCAGGACCTCCAAGGACATCATTAATACGCTCTACAGATAACAGTGCTGATATCTAAAAAGTTATCTTCATTTAACGTAACTAATCCAACATTAGCGTACCTTTCATATGATTCATATGATGTATGTATCACATAACATACAAATAAATAAATGTTTCATACAAACGTATAAGGCTTTCCAACAAAGGTCCTTGCTTATCCTGAGAAAGATAGCGTGGTGGCTGAGGGAGGAGAGGGGCGGAGTCTGAGGCATCACCTCACATGACGTCATCCGCCTTCCCTTGCCTCTACTCCTCCACCATCACCACACACAAACCTCTACCATTTTACCCACAACACCAGCTACTTCAGACAAAACCCTCTTAACATAATATTATTTACATAGTGAACTGAAACTCTATTAACTACATCATACATCACCAAGTACATCTGCTAAAATCCACTTCCTGGGCTTTCACCTCACTAAGCTGTTTAGAAATATCTAGGCAGCCAGTTCACAGCACAAAAATATTTCGGTTACATAATGGTAGGCTGTATAACAAGTATGGCAGAGGGCACAGCGCGGGGTCAAACTTCATTTTTGTTGGTATTGACTGACGTGCCTGTGCAGCAGCAGGAAGTGGGGCCAGCCAGTGAAGCGGCTGGAGTGCCGGGGAGGGAGGTCTTCCTCTACACTGGCTCCATGATAAGGATGGACTACACCTTATCATCAGCTCCCGGTTCATGATAAAGATGAACTTACCCAATCAATGATCGGTAATCAGCTCCGAAAAATACTTGTGCCATAAGAAAAGCTACGGACTCTACCAGGAGACATGGTTTATCGGACTCTACCAAGAGACACATGGGTTATCGGACTCTACGAGACACGGATTATCGGATTTTACCAGAAGACACACGGCTTATCCGACTCTCCTAGGAGACACACGGGTTATCGGACTTTACCAGAAGACACAAAGGTTATCGGACTCTACCAGTATACACATGGTTTATCAGACTCTACCAGGAGACACATGGGTTATCGGACTACGGAGACACGGGTTATCTATCGGATTCTACCAGAAGACACATGGGTTCTCGGACTCTACCAAGAGACGCATGGGTTATCGGACTCCGCCAGGAGACACAAGGGTTATCGGACTCTACCGGGAGACACAAGGGTTATCGGACTCTACCAGGAGACACATGGGTTATCGGACTCTACCAGGAAACACATGGGTTATCGGACTCTACGAGGAGACACACGGATTATCGAATTTTACCAGAAGACACACGGGTTATCGGACTCTCCCAGGAGACACATGGTTTATCGGACTCTACGAGGAGACACGGGTTATCGGACCTTACCAGAAGACACAAGGGTTATCGGACTCTACCAGTAGACACACGGTTTATCAAACTCTACCAGGAAACACATGGGTTATCGGACTACGGAGACAAGGGTTATCGGATTCTTCCAGAAGACACATGGGTTATCGGACTCTACCAGGAGACGCATGGGTTATCGGACTACGGAGACAAGGGTTATCGGATTCTTCCAGAAGACACATAGGTTATCGGACTCTACCAGGAGACGCATGGGTTATAGGACTTTACCAGAAGACACGGATTATCGGACTCTACCTGAAGACACATGGGTTATCGGACTCTACCAGGAGACACAAGGGTTATCGGACTCTACCAGGAGACACAAAGTTTATCGAACTCTACCAAGAGACACGGGTTATCGGATTCTACCGGAAGACACACGGGTTATCAGACTCTACCAGGACACACATGGGTTATCGGATTCAACGAGACACACGGGTTATCGAACTCTACCAGAAGACAAAAGGGTCATCGGACTCTACCAGGAGACACAAAGTTTATCGAATTCTACCAAGAGACACGGGTTATCGGATTCTACCGGGAGACACACGGGTTATCGGACTCTACCAGGACACACATGGGTTATCGGACTCTACCAGAAGATACAAGGGTTATCGGACTCTACCAGGAGACTCATGGTTTATCGGACTCTTCTAGGAGACACATGGGTTATCGGATTACCAGGAGACACACGGGTTATCGGATTCTACCAGGACACATGGGATATCGGACCGACAAGGAGACACATGGGTTATAGGACTCTACCAGACGACACGGATTATCGGCCTCTACCAGGGGACACATGAGTTATCGGACTCTACCCGGAAACACAAGGGTTATCGGACTCCACCAGGAGACACATGGTTTGCAGGGCTCTTTTTTTTTTTATGTTGAAGGCTCCAGTCACGGACAAAAGTCCACATCAAGGCCGGGCCCTAATTGAAATATAG
>JAYMFT010108778.1:0-13570 GCA_038088735.1 Panulirus argus | reverse complement strand
CCACGCATCCTCTACCACTTCTAAAACCACACTGCTCCTCCCCAATCTGATATTCTGTACATGCCTTCACTCTCTCACTCAATACCCTCCTATACAATTTTCCAGGAATACTCAACAAACTTATACCTCTATAATTTGAACACACCTTTATCCCCTTTGTCTTTGTACAATGGCACTATACACGCATTCCGCTAGTCCTTAGGCACTTTACCATGACCCATACATACACTGAATGTTCTTACCAACCAATTAACGACACAGTCACCCCCTCTCTTAATAAATTCAACTGCAGTGCCATCGAATCCTGCCGCCTTGCCGGATTTCATCTTCCACAAGGCTTTCACCACTTCCTCTCTCTCCGCCAAACCACTCTCCCTAACTCTCTCACTTTGCACACCACCTCGACCAATACACCCTATATCGGCCACTCAATCTTGAAACACATTCAACAATCCTTCAAAATACTTACTCTATCTCCTCCTCTCTCCATCACTGCCTGTTATCACTTCCCCCTTGCCCCCTTCACCGATGTTCCCATTTGTTCTCTTGTTTTATGCACATTATTTACCTCCTTCCAAAACATCCTTTAATTCTCCTTAAAGTTTTACGATACTCTCTCACCCCAACTCTCACTTGCCCTCTTTTTCAACCTTTGCACCAACAACTTTACTTCTTCATCCCACCACTCACTTACCTTCCTAAGCTGCCCACCTCCCACCTTTCTCATGCCACATGCATCTCTTGCACCTGCAATCACTGCTTCCCTGAATACATCCCATTCCCCACCCACTCCCCTCACTTCACTTGCTCTCATCTTTTGCCATTCTGCACTCAATCTCTCCCGGTATTTCTTCACACAAGTCTCGTTTCGAAGCTCACTTACTCTCACCATTCTCTTCACCCCGACATTCTCTCTTCTTTTTTGAAAACCTTTACAAATCTTCACCTTCGCCTATACAAGGTAGTGATCAGACATCCCACCAGCTGCCACTCTCAGCACATTATCATCAAAAAGTCTCTCTTTTGCACGCCTATCAATTAATACATAATCCAATATTGCCCGTTGACCATCTCTTCTACTCACATATGTATACTTATGAATATCTCTCTTTTTAAACCAGGTATTCCCAATCACTAGTCTTTTTTCAGCACACAAATCCACAAACTCTTCACCATTTCCATTCACAACACTGAATACCCCATGTGCACCAATTATACCCTCAACTGCCACATTACTCACCTTTGCATTTAGATCACCCATAACTAATACCCAGTCTCATGCACCAAAACTGCTGACACACTCATTCAGCTGCTCCCAAAACATTCGCCTCTCAAGATCTTTCTTCTCATGACTAGGTGCATAAGCACTAATGATCATCCATCTCTAACTATCCACTTTCAGTCTTACCCACATCAATCTGAAATTTCCTTCTTAAACTCTCTCACATACTCCCACAAATCCTGCTTCAGGGGTAATACTACTCTTTCCTTAGCTCTTGTCCTCTCAGCAACTACTGACCTCACTCCCAAGACGTTTCCAAACCATTCTTCCCTTTTCCCTTGAGCTTCATTTCACTCAAAGCATCCAGGTTTCTTTCCTCAGACATACTACCTATCTCTTCTTTCTTCTCATCTTGGTTACATCCACACACATTCAGACACCCCAGTCTGAGCCCTCGATGTAAAAGTTGGTTTGTAGCAGGGGCAAGTGATGTCACCTTGGTTGTTCAGTTTGTTTTTTGATGGGGTGATAAGGGAGGTAAATACAAATATCTTGGAGAGAGGGGTGAGTATGCAGTCTGTAGTGGATGAGAGGGCCTGGAAAGTAAGTCAGTTGTTGTTTGCTGATGATACAGCACTGGTGACAGATTTGAGTGAGAAACTGAAGAAGTTGGTGGCTGAGTTGGGAAGAGTGTGTAAAGGGAGGATATTGAGAGAGGATGTGAATAAAAGCAAATTTATTAGGTTTAGCAGGGTTAAGGGATAGGTTTGTTGAGGTGTGAGTTTGTGTGGCGAAAAATTGCTGGAAGTACTGTGTTTTAGATATCTTAGAGTGAACATTGCAGTGAATGGAATCACGGTTGGTGAGGGGGGTGAAGGTTCTGGGAGCACTAAAGAATGTGTGGAAATAGGGAATGTTATCTGGGATGGCAATAATGGGTATGTTTGAAGGGAAAGTAGTCATAACAATAATATATGGGTGCAGTGCATGGTCAATAGATAAAGCTGTGCAGAGGAGTGAGGAGGTGTTGTAAATGAAATGTTTGTGGACAGTATGTGGTGTGAGGTGGTTTGATCGAGTAAGTAATGAAAGGGTAAGAGAGATTTGTGGTTAAAGAAGAGTGTGATTGAGAGAGCAGAAGAGGGTGTGCTGAATTGGTTAGGATATATGGAGAGAATGAGCGAGGACAGATGTGTCAGAATTGGAGGGAGCAAAGAGAATGGGGAGACCAATTTGGAGATGGAAGGATAAAGTGAAAAAGATTTTGAGCCTTCAAGGCCTGACGATACAGGAGGGTGAAAGTGTGCATGGGATAGCGTGAATTGGAACGATGTGGTATACTGGGGTTGACTTGCTGTCAAGGGACTAAACCAGGACATGTGAAGTGTCTGAGGTAAACTATGGAAAGGTTTATGGCACCTGGTTGTTTAGAGGGAGCTGTGGATTCAGTTTATTACACATGACAGCTAGAGAATAGGTGTGAGTGGATGTGGCCTTTCTTCGTCTATTCATGGTGCTAATTTCATTGACACAGGAAACAGCAATGAAGTATGAAAAAAATAAAGTTTCAAGACAGCTTCTTGTATGCTATGAAGTTATTTCAGTTTTATGTACATTTTTCAAGAAAAGTGAGGGTAATATAGATTTTGGTAGTTATTCTGAAAGAAATAAGCACCTCTGTAATGGTAGGAGCCTAGAATCTGTTGTCAGGGTTTCATTTGTTTGTCAAACATTGCCTGTATGTATATGAATCCTTGGATAAAGTTTAGGAGCTCTGTTTTAAAGGTTGAGGTCTCCAAGAAGTAGATCTGAAAGACAGGGTTACTTTGAGAATTATCAGAAGTAGGAAGTTGTCTCATTTCATATATGGGCACAGTTTGCCAATTGTATTGTATATTCCTTAAATTGGAATGATCTAAAAACAGGTACTGTATGGTAGGAATCTCCATTGCCCTGCTTCTCTTGAAAATCTTGTGGTTCCCAGTAAAGATTACTTTAGTCTTGTCATATTCCTTTCAACTTTAAAAAGATTTCTTGCTCAGGTCTTTAATGTTACATCTTTTCAAGATGAATCTACATCCATAGCTAGCAGTATTTCTAGATTCAGTAGGCACTATAATAAGAATTGTTCAGTTAGGTCTTTTTGGCATATGTTTGAATTTTTTCATAAAACAATGCTAATATCATTGAGTATTATCAGGATTCCGAAGCCAATCAAGCCGTTGAGTTACAGTAGAAATTAAGATATTTTTCAATTTGATAGTTTAAAAGTCATCAAAGAAGGTATTACACCATTTTAGTTTTGTGATCATCTTAGTATCTCTCTCTTTCTTGTCAAGCCTAATTTTGAAGATATTAAGGGTGTTACTCTGAACATTTCTGGGGAATTTATTCCACGCATCAATATGTTGGTAAAGAAATATTTCGTACAATCCAGATAACTCAATGACCTCAAAGTTTAGTCCATTTTCTCTTGTCAGTAATGCTGGTGCTACTGTAAAGAAATTTTCACGTAATAGAGGTCAGATCAAATTCCCTCCCCACCCCATCAGAGAGTGATGATTGGGAGGAAAGTCATGGGGACTCATCACACCTCTGTCTAAAAATAGCCAGTCACCAGTCATACCACCAGGCTTGTACAGAAATCACTGAAAGAAATTAGATGGAATTTACATGAATATAGATCCATCCAAAGCAAAATACAGGTTGTGCCTCTCTAACCTGGTGCTCTGAGGACCAGCAACTCCCATGCTCTTGCATGTTTTGAATCTGCTGCCATTAGTTTGTGGATCTGGCACCAGGGTGGTGCTGTTAGCAAGTTAACAGTGATAAGGTGCCAAAATCTGTTTACACTGCAGCCAAGCTAATTAACAGTCCTGTTAATTTCTTATATTTAGTTGTATTTAAGCCCTTAAGGATATCATCCAAGAGACTAAGAGATGCAGATGTTGATAGTTCTGATAAGCATAAGCATAAATCATTATCAGTGCTTAAAAAGGCAGTTTTACTGAGGAAATTAGATAAAGGAACTTCTGTAAAGATTGTGTGAGTACAGTGAGATTGGATCTTCAACTATGTATGACTTTAAGAAACAAAAGGAGCAGATTTTTATTTTTTTGCTAAAAATGAAAGCCAGAGAAGTTTAAAGTTTTAGAGAACTTTGAAAGGTGACAGGAGTACAGAATTATACAGTACAGTCTGATCAGTAATATAGAGCATGGTTACAGAAGGCTCAGATCATGCCTTACAAACCTCCAAGAATTTTATCATAAATTCATCAATACCCATGACAAGACAGATACAAAAGATATTAAATTTCAAGACTTCCAGAAAGCATTTGGCAAAGTCCCCCACATTAAATTGGTGCATAAAGTCCGAGTCTTAGGGATTACTGGTTGCATAGGGAATTTGATAGAAACCTGATTACATGATAGGAGGCAGAGAGTTGTACTGAATGGGCAATCATCACCATAGTCACCCGTTACAAGTGGGGTCCCTCAGGGATCTGTCTTGGGCCTGTACTTTTTATCATATATATTAATAACATTGATATAGGGCTAATAACTTACTGTCCAGATTTGCAGATGACACAAAGATTGGCAATGCCATATTGACTTAAGAAGATAGGTTAAAGTTATAAGAGGGTCTAGAGGAAACCGCTAAATGGTCTAGAAAGTGGCAAATGCCATTTGATACCAATAAATGTCAGCTGTTACATGTAGGAAACCTCCACAAAGAATTTGAATATGAACTGATGGGCCACAAGATAATGGACACACCTAGGGTGAGGATCTACGGGTCACTGTCCCCAACAACTTCAAATTTTCCCAGCATTGTATTGAAGCTGCCAAAATGCAAATAGAATGTTAGGATTTATTAACAAAATCGAGGAAGTGATGCTACCAGTATACCAAAGTCTAGTTAGACCACACCAAATATACAGTGCAGTTTTGGGCCCCTGACTTAAGCAAGGATATTCTTAAATTGGAAGCAGTGCAGTGAAGAGCAACTAAATTGATTCCTTTTTTGCATAACAAACCATATGAGGAGAGAGTGCAAGAATTAAGCTTGTTTTTCCTTATCAAGAGGTGCCTGTGGGGAAAATTGATAGAATATTTTAAGATACTGAAAAGATTCGATAACATCGATATAAAAAATTTCTTCATTCTAACGCCAGCATTACCAGCAAGAGAAAATGGACTAAAACTTAGAAGTCACCAAGTTAATCTGGACTGTACAAAATATTTCTTTACCAATGACGTTATTGATGTGTAGAATAAGCTCCCAGAAAGTGTTGTTCAGAGTAACATCCTTATTAATTTCAAAATTAAGCTTGATCAGTACTTGTCACTCTCCAGTTCTGAATAATTCTTTTAATCATTAACATTGAGTAACCCATATCACCTGCTTTGAGAGTGTAAGTAAGAGTTCTTGCATTATTCTTCAACATCAAGTATAATATAGGCATAGTAAGTCAAGAGTTTATCCTTACTATTGTCTTTATAACAAAAAGTGAAGGGATGCATGTTGTTGATGTTCATTCCACCTTATGACTTTCCTATAAGAATTTCATTCAGGCATATTAATCCTGCAAGACATTTTTTTCTACCAGTGTTCCATCCATCATATTGCAGGAAGGTGGGGAGAGAACCTTTGCTTTGCTATCCTTTTTCTTCTACTGCTTTTAAAAGAACTTTTCTTTAAAGTAGCGTTAAGGCCAGACCACCTCACTTTGACCTTGGGTCTGTTTAGCTGTGTAACACACACACACATACACACATAAACTCTCTCTCTCTCTCTCTCTCTCTCTCTCTCTCTCTCTCTCATATTCCTCAAAAAGACAAAAACAGCAGCAGTAAAACCAGTGATGTTATTATTGAGGCAGTTTTGATGAGAACAAAATTGTAGATATTCACAAATTGGCATGTGTAATACTGATACACGAGGGAGGATCCAAGGAAGTATATAAACAATGCAGACCAGTTAGCTTGATATGTCAAGCCATCTAGTCAAGAATAGCTACATAAATGAAGGCCAACATTGATTTGTGCCAAGAAAATGAATACAAACCCATTTATTTGCTCATTGCTGTGAGATAAGAGAGAGTAATCAAGAGAGAAATAATGTATAGTGTTTTTATTTTGAAAAGCATTTGACAAAGTAAACCACAGAGTTTTGCTTGAGAAAGTAGCTGAAAAACCATTAAAGGTAAGTGAATTAATCATTATGACAAATGTGTGGCTTGGGAGGGTGAGTAAACACAGATGAGAGCATATGCATTTCTTCTAACATTTTGGCTTGTGCAGAAACCTTCTTTCTCTAAAGAAAGCTTGTGTGCAAGCCAAAATGTTTGAAGAAGAAACTCACCATTGCAATCCAAACATTAAGTGTAAGATAAGAAGATAGATTAAAGATTAGAACTGACAAAGTTCAAAGTGGTGGGAAACAGAACTGACTTGGGTCAGTGCTGTTGGAAGCTGCAGCCCGCAGGCCCACACAGCCCCCACAGACTGGCTGCTCTAGTACACTTTCTAGGTACTTTTCCAGGGCATTTGTAAACTTTACTATGCATCTCATGGTTTTCTAATGATAGCAGGCAAGGTGATGAAGAGTCATGGGCCCTGAATGTTTAAGATGATCTGTCTTTTTGTGTATATTGCACCTTTAGATTTCAGTGGTAGTATTTTACAAAGCCTTACATACCTGTCATACTTTTAGGATATTATATAATCAAATGTAAGTTTGGAACCATACCTTTTAGGATTTTCCAGATGTAGATGATGATGCACCTCTACCATCTGTGCTCCAGGGTGTATGGATTTCAGAGATTTCAGCTGTTTTCAGTAATTTAGATCCTCTACCACATTGAAATGGGCTGTGAAAGAATTCTAATTACTTTCTAATTCTGTGATTTTGTCTGCATTGTAGGGTGATGTTAGAATACAGCAATATTCAGTTCTTCTCTAGAATCCAGTCCACCATTCCTCTGCAGGAGGCAGCCATTGTTTTATGTTCTCTGAAGGGGCAGTCATTAGACATTATAACTCTTGAGCTCTTTCACATTATTCAACTGGTTTATGATAACATCTATTTCTGCCCAGATTTTCTGAATTGTTTCTGATTTCATTTTCCCAGTACTGAAGAAATTGAAACATATCCCCATTGAAAAGCATGGTGTTTTTGGTGGCTTACTAGAAGATTTAGTTTATGTCTCCTTGTAGCCTTTCAGCATTTTCTGGTAATGTGATTTCATACTTATTTTTGTATCATCTGCATAGGAAGATATACAACTATTGCTTATGCTTTTATCGTTTTCAGATACAGGGGATCTTTGATGTATGAACATCCAACCTACAAACACCTGTACCTATGAATGAGCCCCAGGAAACAAATATTTAATTCATAGTCCAACATACAGTCAATTACTCATACTTATGAACTGCAGAACTGCAATTTTTTTAATTATATGTTGCTTGATATGATGTTTTATTAACTGTGTTTTCTTTGGAATACAATATCTAATGCATTTTCATAGTCAGGTATAGGTATTTACTCCAATTTCATGCATTTCTTTACATTTTGCTACTTATGAAAAATTCATTTCACCAACAGGATCAGGAACATAACCCATCATAAGTCAAGAACCTCTTGTATAAGAATGATTAACAGAATGGGTGCAAATGCTGTTTCTTAGGGGACTGAGCTTTTTGCCGTGGATGCTCTGGAGATGGCATGGTTTACAACTACTCATTGTGATTTCTTTTCTGGTTATTCCCATCTTTCACATCCTAAGTACTTTGACACTATGGTCACATTTGTCAAATTCTTTCACAATGTCTGTGTAAATTGCAACAGCCTTTTTTTATGTTCCAGATCCTCAACAATTTTATCATAATGGTCAAGCGATTCAGAGCGGAAAGATCTTTCTTCCATGAAATCAAGATGTTCAGAGTTATATAGATTGTTCAGTTCCATGAATTTAGTCAATTTGCCTCTCAAGACTCCTTCAGAGATTTAATGATGTGTGATTCTAATGTTTTTGGTCAACAGATTTTTGGAACTGCTTTGCTTCCAGCTTTGTGAAATGAAGTGATGTGTCAGTTTCAGACCCTTGAGAATGAAGTCAAAATCTAGACTTTTTCTCCAGATGATATTTATTGTTAATGTTAGAGGTGTTTTGCATTTCCTTATGAAGACTGAGATCTGTGAGTCTGGACCTAGAACTGAGTGTATAGGCATGCTTTCAGTGGCCCTCTCAAAATCTTGTGTGGAGGTGGTGATATCTGCTGTATTCAACATTAGGGGATTACTGTTTAGGAAGAAGACTGTTAGGTCTTTTTTTATCATTGATGTAGATTTTGGTTCAGTGAATACTGACATATATTGCCTTTGTAGAATCTAAATCATTTTCTAGCAGTCAACTGTAAATGTACCTTCATCTGTTTTTAGTGGGCCAATGGAGTTTGTGGTCCAGGATTTGTTTTGCATATGAGTAAAAGTCTTTTGGGTTATTTCACATTTCATAAATGAATTTACCTCTTCCTTTTCCAGTACGTCTTGTGATATTTTGAGAGTATGCTGTGTCCAGTAATGCATTTGATTGGTTTTTCCCTTTGCTGGGTGAGCTATGGCTTCTCTATATGGTATTCAATCCTTTTTTTAGCCTCCTTGAAAATGCTTGTCTTTCTTGTTCTACCCTAAAGCTTTGATGCTTTCTTTTCTTCTCATTGGTATATTTCTGCTGCATGGTTAGAGTACCAAAGTAGTCCTGTCGTTTACACATTCCTCTTTCTTTTGGTACTAAGCAGGATTTTCCATAGTTTTGCAGACGTCTTGTTAATCACATCATCCCATTTATCTTATATATTAAAATTGAAATTACTGAATACACCTCCATTGTTATGTGTGTTCCTTTTAGGCAATTTAGCACCCAAACTTGTTTTCCTTTCAATACAGGTTGTGATCAGAGTACACCATATTAAAGATGATGTCACACAACAGGTCCACTCTACACTAATACCCTGATTTGTGCTCAAGATATGCTCCTGGAAAATGGAGCACTAAGCAAAACAGCTTTCTGTGGGGGTCATTATACTATTTCATACGTGGAGATTCATTCCTGATGACATGATGTCTTTTTAACTATGAAACATGCACATTATTGTATATGTGGGCTACAGGTATTAATAAACAGAGATTATTATTGTAACATATCTTTACTAATTAATGAATAACAAATAAACAACTTACAATTTTGTGTCTGCCATGACTGTTGTTTGATGAACAGTAAGATTGTAGTGGAATGAGTGAGAGTGGCAGCACATTGGTGAGATGTGGGTGAGAGGGGGGAAGCAGTGGGTATTATACTGCTTGGCTTTGTCAGAAGCTAATCAATCTCTGCATCGCTGAAATTATGATTTAGGTGGTAATAATAGAGACAGTGGTGATGATAGGGTGGTGATGATGGAGGTGGTGATTGTGCTGAGGGAGATTGTGTTAAGGGTGGGGAGGTGATGTGTCTAGTTTCTTCAGTAACAATGGCTGCAGCACCACCCAACACTAACGAGCAGCTGTTGTCTATTCACAGAATTGAGCTTAAGTATAAATGAATAACATTGTATCCCATTAATATTACTTTTCATAACATTTTGAAACATGAGATGAGAAAGTGCCAACACTGGCATTTTGGCTTCATCTCATTGCAGTTACTCTTAGATAGTTAGGCACACACACACACACACACACACACACACTTACACACACACACACACACACACACACACACACACACACACACACACACACACACACACACACACACACACACACACACTCACACACACACTTACACACACACACACACACACACACACACACACACACACACACACACATATATTAAACAGATGGTTGAGGCTAGGTCAGGTCATATTACATGTCACACGAGGGAAGTCAAATCGCATCCCTTCCCCATCCCACCGACAGTGACATCAGGGATGCAGTTCATGGGGGCTCATCATACCTAGGTCTTAAAAATAGCTGGTCACCAAGTCCTGCCACCAGTCTCCTATAGAAATCACTCAAATTAAATGGACTGTACATGAATATAAGATCCATCCAAAACAAAATAGCTGAATAGCATTGTTTAGTAAACAGTGAACATGTTATCATTGTTTAAACAGAAACATTTCTGAACCCAGAAACATCAATCTGATTAGTGAGTACAATCAAACAGACTACAAATTATTTGTAAGGAATGGAGATAGTCGAGGAGGCAGAACTGCACTGTATGTAACAAGTTACCTAAACTCCATCGAAATTCATACTTCGATATCTGCTGCTGTTGAACACTTGTGTGTTCAGATTAGCACAAAATCTTTCAAGCTTTAAATGAATGTTGTCTATTGGCACCTTAGTCAGTCATCAGATATTGACACTAATATACAAGAGAATACAACAAGCAATACAGGATAAAGACTTGACTATTCTTGGGGATTTTCATCTCCCAGAAATTAAGTGGCAAACTATCTCAGGTGAAGAAATTGCATCTGCTAGACTTATCAGTTTTGTTGAAGACAATTTTCTCTATCAAACCATCACCAAGCCAATGATGTAAGCTTATATACTTGATTTAGTTCTTGCATCCAAGGAGTTCTTAGGAAGTAATGCCAGTGTTGAAGAACATTTGGGTACTAGTGACCATAACATGCTTATGTTCGGTGTAAATATCAAAACAGATTCCCCTAAGATCAGTACTGTTACCCCGAACATTCAAAGGACAAATTTTGATGGGCAGTGCAACGCATTAAAGAGTCTCACCCTTGTTGGTTCATGCCCAGAGGAATTATGGGCCAGTTTTAAGCATTAGTTTATGCACCAGTAAGTAGCATTCATTCCCATGCACAAGAGAAACAATTAAACCAACAACAAGCCTGAATGGTAGTACCAAGGTATTGCAAGAGCTATACTGCACATATATAAACTCTATAAGCTTAGAAATCAGATAATGATCCAAATATTGCAATGCAATATAACACAGTCAGAAGGCAAGTGCAAGTCCTTATCAAAGAAGCTGAAAGAGAATACAGAGTGAGTATTGCAATAGGTAGTAAGAGAGATCCTAAAAGATTTTATAGATATATCAGTAATAAGAAACAAATAAAGAGTGGAATAGGACCCTTTGTAAATGAGGATGTGGAACCCATTGTGGACAATAAAAGTATGGCAACATCCCTGAACAAGATTTTTATTTATTTTTTTATGCTAGAACATAACAACACAAATTTTGAGACAGTGATGAATAGCACTCACACAGTACCAGATTAGTTAGGGAAGTATTAACACAGATAAGTTGAAGACTACTAAAAGCAAAGGTCCTAATTGTTTCTATCCATGAGTTATTAAAAACATCAAATGCGAAGTACCTGGACTGTTAACCCATTTTCAATAAGTCTCTTCAAAATGAAATACTTTCACAAGACTAGAGACTGGCAGACATCACTCCTATATACAAAAAGGGAAGCCATGAATTGCTTGGTAATTACCGTCCTATTAGCCTCACATCTATTATATGTAAAATTCTGGAGTCGATTATTAGAGACAAAATCGTAGCCTCTCTGGAACAACACTGCATAGTTTTAGAGGGCACATATCATGTCTTACAAACCTCCTTGAATTTTATCATGAATTGTTCAATACCCATGATAAGATAAAAGCAATAGATATTATATTTCTGGACTTCCAGAAAGCACTCGACAAAGTCCCCCACACTGAATTGATGCACAAAGTCTGGGCCTTGGGGATTACTGGTTGCATAGGAAATTGGATAGAAGGCTGGTTACACAATAAAAGTCAGAGTGGTAATGAATGGGGAATCATCACTGTGGTCACTTGTTACCAGTGGGGTTCCCCAGGAATCCATCCTTGGGACCATATTTTTCATCCTTTATATTAACAATATTGATGTAGGGCAGGATAACAGTGTCCAAATTTGCAAATGACACAAGGATTGGCAATACCATATTTACTGAAGAAGATAGGCTAGGATTACAAGAGGATCTAGACAGAATAGCTGAATGGTCTGCTAAATGGCAAATGCCATTTAACGACAATAAATGTCAGCTGTTCCAAGGAAACCTCCACAAAAAATTTGAAAATGAACTGATGGGCCACCTAGTGTGAGAGATCTAAGGGTCACTGTCTCCAGTAACTTCAAATTCTCCCAGCATTGCAATGAAGTTGCCAAGAAAGCAAATAGGATTTTAGGTTTTATTAACAGAAACTTTATGTATATAAGCAGGGATATGATATTACCACCATGTCTACGTCTACTTAGACCACACCTCAAACATGCACTGCAGTGATGCCCCCCCCCCCCATTTAAGTAAGGATAGTCTTACTTTGGAAGCAGTGCAGCAAAGAGCAACTAAATTGATTGCCTCTTAGCCAAACACACCATGAGGAGAGACTGTGAGAATTAAATTTGTTCTCCCTAAGCAAGAGGCACATCTGAGGCAAATTAATAGAATGTTTTAGAATAGTTAAAGGGTTCAGCAACATCGATATTGAACAATTCTTTATAGCAGCACCAGCATTACCAACGAGAGGAAATGGATGCAAACTTAGGGATCATTGAGTTAATCTGGACCATACAAAATATTTCTTCACCAACGACATTATTGATGCATGGAATAAGCTCCCAGAAAAGTTGTTCAGAGCGACACCTTTGATATCATCAAAATTAGGCTTGATCATCACTTGTCACTCTCTGGTATTGAATAATTCATTTACTCAGTCACCATAACACAATGGTATACCATTCTATCTTCTCAACCACTCATTTCTCCTGGGACATGCTGCAGTAACATACCAACATTGATTACCCATGTCACCTGCTTTGAGAGAGTAGATAAGAATTTGTGTATCATTCTTCAGCATCAGGTATCGTATAGGCATGGTAAGTCGAGAGGCTAGAGCTTAAGTTTATCCTTAGTATTATCTTTATAACAAAAAGTGAGGGGATGCCTGTCGTTGGTGATGGGATGCATGGCATATTCATGTTCATTCATCCTTATGACTTTCCCATAAAGATTTCCTTCAGGCTTATTAATCTTGCAAGTTATTATTTTCTGCCTCTCTTCCATTCGACATGTGCCGGAGGGTAGAGAGAGAGAGCCTTTGCTTTGCTATCCTTTTCTTCTTCTGCCTTCAAGGGGTTTATCTTTTTTTTTAAGGCCAGACTACCTCACTTGGACCTTGGGTGTGTGTGGTCTATGTATGTAACTCTCTCTCTCTCTCTCTCTCTCTCTCTCTCTCTCTCTCTCTCTCTCTCTCTCTCTCTCTCTCTCT
>JAYMFT010108767.1:0-13571 GCA_038088735.1 Panulirus argus | reverse complement strand
GTGTGTGTGTGTGTGTGAGAGAGAGAGAGAGAGAGAGAGAGAGAGAGAGAGAGAGAGAGAGAGAGAGAGAGAGACTATTTTGTATCTATATGTGGATTTGCGTGCGTACACACACACACACACACACACACACGCAAAACAACAACAAAAATGTTCATGTAACGTTGACGACACAAACAACGCTTGGATTACCAGTCGATAAATAGATCCTGTGGTAATGGCAGAACAAAGCTTCTTCCTACGTCTGGCAATGCTGGCAGAAAGCTGCCGGCGCCCGTGCCCAACGTATCTAACAACAACAACGCTACGCTCTGGCATTTTCTCGTGGCTAATTATACTCGTCTTCCTAGTTCAGGAAATGTTCTTATAGCAAGTTCCTTATTGGTTGAGACGCCTCGAAACTATACTCAAATTGGCCAATTAATGTTTGTTCTTTTATCGGGATACGAAGGACTGATTTAGCTCCCATCTAACTGGCAGTGTGGGAGTTACTGAGAGAGGTTCTGTTCATAATGTGGCGGACGAAAGTTTTGAGTAGGATCGCTAATGCAGAAATAGAATCGGGGTTGTGCGCTTAGGTAAAGTAGATGATGTGAGGAATTTCAAGGCTATCTGCCCCGAGGGTTGAATGTCGTGAATAACCTCTTGTTCCCCCTATGGCAACAGAGGAATATGGATAAGTTTATGTAAGGAATGTATTCCCGCCTGCGTCAGAGCCAAGTCTAAATTAATTACCATTAACCATTGTCGTTAATAAAGATGTATCTATGTGCAACTGGCATTTCTTAAACGTTCATCCAATCTGCATAAAAGTCTCGAGATTTGCATATAGAGTTTGATCACAGAATGACTACAGCTAACATCCTGTACAGAGACAGCGAAAGGATCAGACTACAAATTTAGTACGGTATTATTTTTTCTATCTTTTTTTCTGTTTATTTCTGTCTTTAGAGGTTGTGATTTAGATGTTTTCATTTTGTTATGTATCTGCTTGTTTATTTGTTTCCACGTACATTCGTATATAACTTTACGTATATTTCGTATATGTCTCTCTTAATCTGAACTTTTTTCTTCTTTCTTGCTTCCCTCTGTTATCCAGCATGTAATCTCTCTCTCTCTCTCTCTCTCTCTTCGTTAGTTCGTCTTTCATTCACTTCTGAGACACCTTGGATACGCCAGCCACTAATATTTCAACCACGAACAGAGAAATTCGTCCCCTTCAGCACGACCCCTGAGAACAATGGAACGACCCTTGAGCGTAATGGGACGACCCTTGAGAACAATGGTGCAACCCCTGGGTATTACTGTTCGGCCTTTGACCTAAGTAATTCTTCCCTAATGGGTCAGGTCAAACGCTAGGCAATCATACCCAAGGGTAGTACCGTTACGCTCAAAAAGTTGCATAATTTCTTCCCCTATATTTTGAGCTTAAAAGCACAGCAGGCATTACCGTTTACTGGTGTAAGGGTCACAACACAGTGATGGACGAACCTGCTGCTTGTCTGTGTTTCTGTGTCACTTAACCACACACCAAACAATGACGCGTCCTTCTGTTTGCCAACAACATAAACATCGACACTGCTTTGTTTTCGCTAACAACATACAATTTACTGTAGCTATAGAAACTTTATATATATATATATATATATATATATATATATATATATATATATATATATATATATAATGTATTTATGTATGCATTCCGTTTCCTTAATGGTTTGGGACGCTAGAGCCAGCCGAGAGTGTTAGCGCTCTGGGACACAGAGGTCAGGGGTAATTTGCATCGGAACAATGCGTGACCTTATATGACCCGGGTTCCTTGCGTTAGCATCTGATGGCGTCGGCCGATACTAGGCATGAGAAAGAGTGACATGGGGAGAATATGACGTTACGTTACTACCCTGCTGTATGGTCTGGTTACATGATAAGCGTTTATATGCATGTATGTGTATAATATATATATATATATATATATATATATAGATATATATATATATATATATATATAGAGAGAGAGAGAGAGATAGATATAGAGAGAGATATAGATAGATAGATAGATAGATAGATAGATAGATAGATAGATAGAGAGAGAGAGAGAGAGAGAGAGAGATAACCCCTCCAACAACTTCTGCATTTCAACCACTCTTCCTTTCTTCTGGCCAAATTAATCCGCAATTAATACTCGAGCTAACAGAGCTGCTGTTCTCGCTACCTTAGTCTCCTCTAACCCAACTATGGGTGATTCCCCGTACGATCCACCTCCCCTCCCCATCTCCTCCCGCTTACTCAGCACCGACTCTTCCTTACTTTTTCTTCGCTCTGGTTCCTCCAGGTATGTCCCCAGCTTCAAGAGGACATGGTGCGCGTGTGTGCCCCAGATGGCATACTTCCTCCAATCTTTGCCTGTTTCGTCTCTCTCTCTCTCTCGAAGCCAAGACTTTCCCCCCTCTTCCTGGAAGCACGCCTTGGTTCCATCCCGTCCCTTAACAAAGGAGACCGTCCTAAGCCTTTCAACCACCGCGCTACGGCTCCACCACCACCGCAATCCTCCTTCTTCTGCCGCCGTCTCCTCCGAAGCCTTTGAAGAGAACTCTCCTAAACCCTAATTTCCTCAAACACCTAGAATCCTGATTCCTCCTTTGTGATCACCAACACGGATTTCGTGGAACAGATTCTGCTGTCGTTATCCTCTACCGTGTGCACTCACTTTTGGTTGTCCTCCTCTCTCACGGGAAGAACTTTTCCCTGGCATAAGCCTTTTTGCTTTTCAGGCTACCTTCGATCCTCCTGCTGTTCCCAGATGCATAGATTATTTTCTAGACGATCCATTGCAATAGTCATCGATGAAAATGGCTTCCTCTCTTTTTCTAGAAGCGGTGGTGTTCCTCAGGGTTCTGTCCCATCGCTTACTCTCTTCTTTCTATGGCTGATCTCCGTTCAGCATCTAACCCTAACCACTTTTAAGCTGATGATTCCAATATACACTTTTCGAATTATATTTCTTCCCTTTTCTCATTCCAATACTCGTTCTCTCTCTCGAACTGAACGCATATCCCCTCTCAATCGCAGTCCTACGCAATATTTCGTGATGGGTAAAACAGAAATCTGGTTAACTCCAAGTGCTGAAACGCGACACCACCCTGCATCTAATTTCTAAATGCCACTCGCTCCCCTCAAGATCAATTTCAAAACACCACAGTTCACCCCTGCAACAATATCTACACGCTGGGAGTAGTCATTAGTCCCACTCTATCCTAGACAGGTCAAAACACCTGACGAGGAACTCTGATTAATTCCTTCATTCTTCTTTCTTATACCCTTATCTACCTGTCAACCTTGACTGGAACATATTCGGCCCTTGCCATGTCGGCCACTGTGATTAAACGAAATACAGACACAGACACACACATGTCCGCCTCATTTAGAATCATCAAGGTCGCACCTGAACCTAAAAGGTTGATAAAATCGACCCTAATAGATCGACCCCTTTCTCCCAAGCGGTAGATTCGGTAATATACTGATGTGAACGTGAGAGATGCCCTCCCCCCCCCCTTCCCACGTCCGCGCTGACTCCTTCTGTACGGCTGGCAGCCGGGGGGGGGGTAGTGTGGTAGTTGTGGTGGTGGTGGTGGACAAGCTCCTCTCACCTGTGGATGACGGTAGTGAGAGCTGGCAGCTGCAGGGAGGGCGAGGAAGAGAGAGAGAGAGAGAGAGAGAGAGAAGGCGTGTGAAAGCAGGACACGAAAGGGGGGGAGATGGGACAGGCAGGTGGAAAGGTGAGGGTGAAATCCTTCCATCTCTTCATTCTCCATCCTTGTTGTTCTTTCTATCACTTGATCCTCCACTCTTGTACCTCCATCCTTATCTTCGTTACTTCATCCGCCATCCATATCAATCCTATCCATCTCTATATCCTACATCCTTCTTGTCCTCTCCATCTCCCTACTCCTGTCCTTCATAGCAACGTCCTTCAGTGCCACATATCATTTTCTTTTTCTCCTTTTGAATTCTATATTTCCTAAATTAGTTATCAATCATCTTTTACACCAAATATCATAACTGATATATAATATTCTCTCTCTCCTTCACACTCAATCATTTACCATACCACTTTTTATCATTCACCATCTCTCTTCCATCACACTAACCGTCATCCTTCCCTACTTTCCGTTGAGTCTCCCTCCCAGTTTTATACTTCCTCCTTCACGCTAAGCATCTCATTTCATAATTCGGACCAAGCTAAGCTTCGCCTTTTCGTAATTCGCGGCAAGTTAAGCTTGTAAATTGCTTCAGACAGCTTGATCCATCAGCGTTCCCTTCCTCGTCTCTCAACCCGTCTAAGGGCCTTAGCGTCGGGCAGTCCCCCGTCTAAGGGATTCTGATTACTTTAATATTAAAGATATTATTGACTTTGATTTCCTCAGAAAATATGTCAATATTACCCAATATATATATTTTTTTCAACTTTCAATTGTGTTTTTGTTGTTTTATTCGCCTTTCAAATGTCTATTCCTTCTTTAGACCTTATATCATTTTCAAACTTCGAGCAAGACGGTACGACCCTGTGAGCACGACGACACTTGAGCCCGAGTGTACGACTTTGGAACATGACCTCCCAAACAGGTGGGTCAGGAACCAGAACATCATACCCAAGAGTCGTACCGTCGTGCTCACGAGTTACACCTTTATGCTCGAGAGGACTTACCGTAGTGCTGAAGGGGGGGGGGGGGGGGGTCGTCGTACCATCATTCTCAAAGGGGAAGGGTCGTACCCTCATGCCCCAAGGGTCGTACCATTGTGCTCAAAGGGACAAATCCGCCCCATCTATAAACTCCATCAACATGGATGGGTCGTGAGCCTTGCCAGTCACTGGCTATTCGTGTTGCCCAATGGAAAAAAATCATTGACGATTCTGGTCTTGGGTCTAAAATGAATCCACTCAATAATATCGAAAACAATGCGCGCTATTGTGTGTGTGTGTGTGTGTGCCGCTAGAATATAACAGAAACCAATATGCAATAAGCTGCAGTCACCTTGTAACCGAAGCTGTAACATATCCTTTCATGACCAACACCGACTGTAACCTGGCGAAAGGTATATGTCAAATATCAAAGGAGAATTTAATTACTCCCTCACTCTTGCCAAGTCGGTATTACACCACCAACTTTTATATATCAGAATTTCTATATAACATTACACCGAGGACTCCCGCCGTTTGATAATCATTTCATTTTTGATCATGTGACACAGAAAGTAATAACGCAATGATATGGATAATTCTAATGCTTGTAAAGAGAGCTTTTATTCTGTCTGTCTGTCTCTCTCTCTCTCTTCCAAGATACACTGACGCGTTTCTAGACTCGACAACTATTGATTATGGCTACTGTTAAAGTGAGCGTCTTTTATTATCCAGCATTTTTAGAGTATACGTAACTGGCTCGCACCCTGGGGTCGTACCGCCACGCTCAAGGGTGGTAGCGTCGTGCTTCAAAAAGGGGTCGTACCGTCGTGCTGGAGGATCGGACTGGCACTGTCGTGCTCAAAGATTTTGTAACACGGTGGTTCAAAGGATCGTAGCGTCGTTATCTGGCTGGCATCGTACCCTCGAGCTCACATTTCGAACTTACGCGTAAAAAAAAAAATCAAGATTACAGTTGCTTGTCCCTGAATATCATTTCAGTCCGACACGTATATTGAATTCCCCTACTGGACAGTTTCTAAGCCGAGTCACGGCTGATTGTATCCGAAGTTTGTGTGGAACGGTAGGGATGAAAGCACGATCATCCCTACCAGACAAATTCAAACACATAATCGTACCTGCTACTAGCCAAACATACACCGAGAACGAAATACATTTTCAACTGTATTTCTGGAAATAAATGACCGCATTGTTCTTTGGAGGAAAAAAAAGGAAAAGAGACAATTAGGAAAAATAAGCCCATTGCTTAAAATCAACAGAATCAATGTATATAACACTGGTGCGTAAAAGTGGAGAACATTTATATTTTCTTCTTTTGAGACAAAAATCATTAAACAACTTACAGCAAAACGTCTTTATAACATTGTAAATTGTTTAAGGAAAGAATAACAGTAACTAAAATCCATACTTAAATGTCACTATTTCTATCTGTACTGTGGAACAAAGTCATAGTAAACTTTTAATTCACACAATATATAACAATATTTTTCTCGCAATTAACTTCACTGCACTGCTTAACCTACATCTTGCTAATATTAGCGTTCAAGCGTTTTATATATTATTACTAAATTGAAAGCTTTTGAGCATCAAAGACCAACCTGGAGTTGTTGATAAAATAATGAAAAATAATGAAAATTAAGCCGTTTTTAAATATGCATCAAGTATAAAATGTCCTTTACTTTGACATCGTCATATAAAAACGACGTCAAAGCTTCTCGACTGTAATTTTCAAAGCTCATGATTAAATATTCTCTAACCTCTTCAGGCCATCATATCCACAGGGTCGTACAGTCGTGCTTGAGGGTCGTACCAGCTTGGTCAAGGGTCGTACCATCGTACTCTTAAGGTCGTATCAAAGGTGCTCAAGTGTCAAGTCATATCCCAGTACTCCCAAAAGATCGTACCGCCGTGCTTAACTGGTCGTACCATCGTGCGTAATGGTCGTGCCATCGTATCCCAGCGGCGGCGTAGTCGTGCTCACAGGTCGTACCTCTGCGCTCGTGCAGACAGTATATTGCAGGCGCCGTCTATCACGGTTTTCCCCAGATCTGTCCGGACGCTCGCCTCCATAATTGCCACCTGCCCTTCAACAATTCTTCCCTGCTGGATAACATATCCCTTCAACTAAACAAGTCGAGTCAAAAGAAAACATGTGGCAGCCTCAGGCAGGCAAGAGCTCAAGAGTCCTTTTTGCCGACAAGCTTGAGCGCCAAGCTCTTTGTCTGCCGTGGAAAACAAAAAATATAAAAACCGCGGGAAAAATCTAAACACATCGTTCTCGACATTGTCTCTTGTATTCCTTTCTGTACAGCTCATTAACTTACGATGCATTATCTCGACATGCAGGCATAGGTCCAAACTGTTCTCATTCATGATTAAAGGAAAAAGTTAAGTATCCATAGAGCAGTGTTTTATATATGAGCAGATAAAAATTCTCCCGAACTGTCACTCCGGCTGTCATAAGTTAGCTGCACTGTCCGAGAGTCTGGCCTGGGGAGGCTTTACGAACGAGAAAAAAAAAAATATGTGGGAAGTTGTATCTTCAACGTTCAAGACACCATAAAACATCCAGACAAAAAAGAAAATCAGTAACATAGTAGCATAACATATAACGGAATAGACCAAATAAAACCCAGAAAATAAGACTGATCAAATCACTGCCAGGATAAGGGAGGAAAAACCATATATAACATAGTCCACGGCCAGAAAAACTGACACCAAATACCGTGTTCTCTATATGTGGGTATCGAAAACCGCCAGTGATGGTATTGCAGTGGAAGATTTCTAGCCTAGCCCGTTGCGTTTTCTGTCCCTGTGTATCGTCAGTATAGTACGGAAGCACTTGGACACTATGATATACATATATACATTGTTAAATCAGCTAAACCATAGCTAATTTTCCTCATATAATTATACATATACAGCCTTACCCCCTCCCCCCCCTATTATTCAGATTTTGACTGTGATTTACATCACAAAGTATAAATACCTTAATAACATTAAGTAAATAACGAAAGTAAACGTGCATCTTACCTCTGTAGTCCACTTTCGGTTCACACTCAGGACAAAGTGATAAGGAATTGAGCCAATAGCTGGCTTAGCCCTAACCGACCTGGTCCATCAAAATCTCGTCAGTTCTCGGGGAATCTCGCACGCGTTATTAGAATATGGCTGCAGCCTGTCACTACTTTGCGGTCGATCCGAACGATCAGCATTACTAGAGAAGGATTTCGGACCTAAAACAACAAAAAAGAAAAAAAGGTGATATCATTAGAGTATTTGGCGGCGCATTATGGAGAGGTTAATAACCGTTCCTATATATTTTCCCGCGCAAGTGTTCTTTGTCTGCTACCATGTAATGTAACTGCAGGTTTAAGTAATCTATCAATATTACTACGATTCTAAGCGAGTTTCTGAGTTATTTTCTACAACAAACTGAAATATATAATTTCAAATCATAAACTGTACTGGGAGAATGCCCCCCTTTTTCAAATTACATCATCACCAGCCAATCAAATGGAGTCACCTCATACTAAGTGCATTTGCTAACATTACCTAAATTCCATTTGAAAGCTAATACTTGTATACTCAATCAAGAGGAGTATCATCAAAACATGTGTAATTAAATATGTGATGATGTTCAGTTAAATTTCGTACATATATTAAAAAAATTTAGTTGTAATTAAGAAATGATGCCAGGACCATGTGCAGTCACTCACTCGGATGCTGACGCAGAGTTGTCAATATTTAAAGTGCTTTTTGCAAGTCTTTCTAAGTAAACAGATACTTTAAAGGCAGTGATTTGTGTCATACGGATACCGTACAGATAGTGATTTGTGTTATATGAACTAATATCCGCTGACATTGCAGAAATTACTGGCAACGTTCAAAGTGCAACATTATCTCGCTTACACCTGGCAACGGGCGAGGATGGGTTAGTGTTATACTTACCGTTTACTTGTTGTTCTGCCGTTATGCACATTGCTATACGTAAGCACCACTTGAATATATAGAAGACTACCTGAGTATATTCTTCATTCCTAAACTAGAACGTGTTGTTAAGAGTATAACGATAGCGTAGCTTAATGAAGACCTGGGATTGATTTATAAATGGCAGCCATTGCTTAGTCGTAGTCTTCAATATATTCCTTTAAATCTGTACGAAATCGAGATTTATTTTTCCTTTATTTGCATGTCCTGAGTATCATAATCAATGCAGTGTTGTAAGGGCCTCGGAAGAATTGTCAAATTTTGTGGGTTAAGTAGTGATCAACAAGGGAGACGTGTTACCGTAATATTAATGTAAGAATTCATGGATGATAATTTAGATTAGCGTTCACTTACTTAGTTTATATATTTATAATATGAAAGGGCCTCACTGCTCTTGATTTGTTAAAGATAATCTTCTGAACCTTCACTTGGACAAATACGCGGGTAATGTCGAATCTTCTAGAATAATGAGTTTCATAAAGTTGTTGTTGCGTATTACGCTACTTCTGCGCCAATATATATATATATATACATATACATATCCTCGTTAACTACACTTACCGATCGTTATCCCAGTTTTTAATGAAGTAGAAAAACATGATAGCCATTATTATGACATTTTTTCCAGAAAGTGAATATTTATAGCTCTTCCTAATGAAGTCCTCCATACACCTCTTTATATAAATGAAACGAAACAGGTTAGGTATGATTTACCTGTTTGTCATTTACTTCAAAATGAATTTAGAACTGACATATAAATATGGGGGTGGATAACGATGGGTTAGTTTGAAATTAGCCAGTTGACAGATGCCCATAGTAAATGAACTTACTTGTGAGGAGGTGCTCTAGATGATGGATTTTTATTATATACATCGTAGTGGCACTGATTGCATCAAATTCTTCATTATTACACTACGCACACTACCCCCAAACACGTCTCCGTTGACCTGGGTAAAATCTAATGCTCAGCCGGCCATTAGCGGCACCGGTGTGGTGGTTACACCAGACCTACACCAGCACAGGGCGGGTGTAGCGGGCGCATTCCACCACCGCCATCGACGGTATGGGAACGAGTGGTTAAGTCGTTAATCAGTTGCTCAATTTTCAGAAAGTTGAGTGAAAATGTAGGATAAGGTATTAAATATGAGAGGATAAGAGATTATATACGTAGTATTTGCTGTGATATACGTAAATGATTCACACACACACACACACACACACACACACATTATATATATATATATATATATATATATATATATATATATATATATATATATATATTGGCAGCCTTCTGGCGTGTTCTTTAATACCGGAATACGCATTCATCATTAATAACAGTGTTTGCTTAAAACATTTACTGAGCGAAGTGGTCATATATTATGAACGACGTGATATACATGTATACGAACATACGTGTGTACTGGATTTATACACACACATTTGTATACTTTGGCTATGGTTGTGTAGTGTACTATTTTCATCTAATGTGTTGAGTACGATAGTAAGACAAAAAGCCTCGAGCACGACGTTACAACCTTACTGATAATGGTACGACACCTGAGCACAGCCCACGACTAATACCCCCTTGTTTGATGACCAGTTGCTCTTGTTTGAGTTACCACTTGACCGTGACGAATTGTTTTTTATTGTGTTGAGTTGCAGCTTGAGTGGTACGCGTTAACCCTTGATTTTGACGAGTTACTTAGCCCTGAGTTACAATTTGATTGGGACGAGTTACCCCCTTGATTGCAGTGTTACCCCTTGTTTCTGACGAACTACCCCTTGACTGACACACAACCTACCCCCTAACTTTATTTGAGCAATTTTTACGAATAACTATTGTTTGCTTATTAGTTACCGTCTGATTACTACGAATTGCTCCTTGATTCTGACAAGTCTCCCCTTTAGTGTTCCATGTTACTCTCGACTGCGATGAGCTTAATCATGGGTTTTGACCCAGCCCTTAAGAGTAGGGTCAGAGGTCCAGGCCGCATAAGGTCGTGACGTCTTGTCAAGGGGTAGTAGTAGTAACTTCAACCCCAAGGGTCGTAACTCTGGCTGTGGGCAGCCCTACGCGGACCAGTAGAGAAGTAGTGTCAGATCACCGTTGATAAGTGGAGTAGGTTATGGGAGGATTAAAAAAAGAAAGGGGGGGGGGGGAGGGAAGGAAGCCACTTTACGTAACGGGTCTCGACTAACTAGCTAGCTAACCCTCTCCAAACAGGCGCTAACAAGGGTCCTACCTCGCCTTACAGTTCAATTGTAGTTTTATTTTTAGTAACGATCAAGATGCCGTTAGGTTGGTTTGCTGGCTATTATTTATATATTTTTGATTAGAACTACTCGAAAAAAGCGTTTCATTTTTTTCATGGTGTAATATATATATATATATATATATATATATATATATATATATATGAATTGATACTTAGCTATTCGGATACGGTGAGAAATAGACAGATTGTTGGTATTGTAAATGCTGTGAATGGGAAACCAGCTTTGACTGGCTGTTTAGTAGTTATGTACTTGTTTAACTTTCTTACCTCTGTTTATGTATCTCTTATTTAAGCAGAGTTCTGTTCATATGTATTGTTTTCTGTTCCTAATTGATTTTATTTTTGTAGACTGTGTTATTTGATAATGGATTGATTTATTCGGTAATGTTAACTTTACCTCCATAGCAATTAGGTCCAGATACTTTCACGTCCTCGCTCACTGCTGCAGCGAAAACTTTGCGGTGGTGGGAAGGGAAAATAATATGCTCTCATTATAAACATGGTGTTCGCGAACTTTCCTCTTGTTATTTTGGTGGCTTGGGAGGGATCATAGCGGTGGTAAACATATTTTCACCTGAGACTTACTTACTTTAAACTTTGATATTATCCTAATTTGATTTCAGAGGGGAAAGAACACGAGATGATTACACGTTGGTGGTTCATTTCACAATGACTTCGGCCAAAGAGCTTCATAATGTTGATATTCCAAAATATCGGACATTTCATCGCTTCTGTCTCATGTTCGATTTTGTTACTAAGTAAACTAATGGATTTTCATGGCAAATGACAAAATTTTTTTGTATTTTTAATTAAATAAACAAACAAACCAGTCAACAATCATTGGTTTATATATATATATATATATATATATATATATATATATATATATATATCTTTTTCATGCTTCATTCGCAATCGGATCTCTCTGCAACAGAGAGGAAAGATCGAGGGATACAATTATTTGTCCTTCTTTTAACGGTTGCAACAAGAGAACTGTTAATTTGCACCAATTTACTCTCTGCTTTTTTTCTACACGTGTTTCAGACCGCTGGTGAGTTTTTAACCCTAACAAGTGTTGACGATTGATGGCCGGTTGGACAGTTGATGATTGAAGGTCACGTGATCTGTGTCAAAACATGAGGCATAGATTGGTAGCGGATTTTTATTATCTTTATTATTATTATTATTATTATTATTATTATTATTATTTATTATTACTGCTGTATTTTTCAGTATGTTCCTTGTTTTTTGTTGACAAGTAAATTTGTGTACAATTGTATGTACCAGAGTAACGCATTTAGGACAGAAGTAGGCCTACACCTAAGAGCATGAAGGTACGACCATAGAGTCTGATGGTACGACCATTGAACACGAAGGTACGACCATAGAGTCTGACGGTACGACCCTTGAGCACGATGGTGTGACCCTTGGATACGACTGATGCCCAAGCCTTTGGCCTAGCCCTTAAGGGTGACCACAAAGCACGAAACTTAATTGCAAGCACGACATTTAATCTCAACACGACACAACCATAAGCACCGCACATAACTACAAGCACGAAATTTAACCACAAGCACGACACCTAACTAAATCCACAACAATTAACCACAACACGACGGTTAACTGCAAACACGACGCTTAACCGCAAGTACGATTCCTAACCACATTGCACGACAATTTAACCACAAGTACGATGCTCAACCACACGCGCGTCACCTAACAAGAAGCACTACAAGACGCATCGATGGTAAATATAACAACAATAAAGTTAATTGGTGATTACTCGCTGAGCAATAAAGTTAATTGGTGATTACTCGCCGAGTCGATGACATATAAAGGAAAAATAATCAACATGCAAATAGTGGCAGATCTCTAAAATATCTCAAGAGGAAATAATTGCTCGTAACAACATTGTATGACAATCATTTTTAACGACATGCGGGAATTCTACCATAAAGACGTCAATATTCTGATTATCACTCTCATAACGAAGGAACGTTTTCCGTGCTTCTGTTTTTAAAGAATTAAAATAACGAATCTCTCTCTCTCTCTCTCTCTCTCTCTCTCTCTCTCTCTCTCTCTCTCTCAAAACCATAGTTTGGCGATGTAGCTCGTGGTAATTGGCCATTTACCAGCGGCAAGGTGCACTGGTATTTGATGAAGTAGCGGGTGACAGATATTTCTCTCGCGATGAGTCGAGGATGGGCGGACGGTTCCGTGGCCCATAAAACAGGCTGGTAACATACTCGAGCCATATCCACTTATGACCGGAGAGACAAAACTGTAGGTCCTCCAGTCGTATCTCTTAAGACCAGTGGAGCGTGCTGCCACTGGCGTGTGTGTGTGTGTGTGTATGACTACATACGTCTGCACGGGATGTGTGGGTGGTCTGACCTTCCATATAAGGGGTCACTATATATATAACACATCTTGATAGCAATGGAGACGGACTACTGGTATATAAATCATAGGGGTGGGTGTTGATGTACCGCGTGGACGATGTTGATATACGACTTGATGATGTGTTTATTTATATATATATATATATATATATATATATATATATATATATATATATATATATATATATATATATATAT
>JAYMFT010108766.1:0-27749 GCA_038088735.1 Panulirus argus | reverse complement strand
TGTTCGTAATATACCAAAGTTCACGTGACTACTGTGTTTCCCTGCCCACCTTCCTTCCCCATTAAGTGAGTTCATCGTTGCCGAGTGCCACCGGACCCTCAAGTCAGTGTATGAGGTGAAGGACAAATTGTTACCGCCTCTTTGAGTTCTGTGCAGAGGGTATCCTGACAAGCCTTGACCCTCAGTGGAGTGAGTTCGAGGGGGCTGCGTAACAATACTAAACAAAATTTCATAATTCATTCTCATGAAGTGAACTCTTATGGGTGAAACAATTCATCGCATTTGCCATACAATATTGGTACATCCGAGAACGGGCCGTCAGTGACAAGGGCCGTCTCTTAGCTTTGTTTTTTTGGGGGGGTCTTAACTCAAACACATACACACATAATACATCTCGGTTAGAATGAGTTTATGAAGCTCTATATTTGGACATCAGTATACGAAAATGAAGGACATTATATGAGAGTAGTGGTCACTATGTGTTACTCTTACAGTCTATAATCAACACATATCATCTATATCTCAAAATGAGTTCGAAACATGTGCTGTTTTCTTACGTTAGCATTACGACCACCAAAAATTCCAAGCTTTCTTACAGACTACTATTAGTAGTTTTGAAAATGGGACATTACACTAACACTCTCTAAAAGCGGGACTCCCGTCGAAATCGTGACTCAGTTAAGGTGATCACGGGAGACCCTAATTGTTATATTCGGCAGAAAATATATATAAGTGTACTTACACATTACATTAGCTGATATTCCATCAGAGAGCTATGCACACGCCCATAAGATATGCCGTTAGTGAATATATCTTTAGAACTGATGTTGAAGTCGCATGCTCTCTGTGTACACGCGTAGAAAAGCTGATGGAAAGATTAAAATCAAATTTACTTTCAGGTGAAAAATCGTCGTGTTAGCCCATTTTTACAGTTCTATAAAACTAGCATAGCGGATATAGTTCCTTGCGTTTTATACGTCACCAGTAGGTAAAAAGGAATGAATAGCGCATCTGGATATCCTCCCCTGCCAAAACCTAACGTAACCTAACATATACCACTAACCTGTTTTATGTCATGCTGTGTAGTGTTCCCGAGGATTATTAACATTCCACTCAACGTCTCGGCACCAAAGTCCGATCACCTTCTGAGGATGAGCACTTAAGGTTCGAATTTGGTGCCTTGACGTTAAATCATCCTATGGGAACACCAAACAGCATGACGTAAAATAGGTTGGTGACTAAGGCGTGTCATGCTGGTGTTGGTTTTGCCGATCCTGACTTGTGCCCAGAGCTACAGACACTCCCTGATACCCCATGAGTATAGAAATTTCAGTCAATATTAGAGATGTTAACTCCCATCCCACTCCAACTGCCTTTTTTCAGGAAGTATATTCATTAAACAATTTCATATCCCTCATCACACCTTTCACAAAAAAAAAAATCTTTGTCCTATCAGTAATACTGTATTCCTTCAACTGCGCAATAGTTACAGTCCATAATGTAATGTTATAATGTATGGAAGTCCACCTTTCCGCAAAGTTTACAAGGAATGCTATCAGTTCCCTCAATATATTGCTAATAATGTTACCAAAACAAAGTCTCATCATAAATGCATCGTGATTTCACTGATGCTTTACCATAAGTAAAGTTTGTAAAGTTCAGAATTTTTAAACAATGTTTCATACTGCTATTATTAAGACGTAAAATTTCCCTTACATTATCCATTTCCCATTGTTGACGTATTTTCACCATGCGCCTTTTAATTCTTTTAATATTCAGAACAGATTTATATTCAATTGTTTCAGTACTATACCCTTGTTTAGCCTGCTCATCTGCCACATCATTCATATATTACACCACAATGAGATGGAATCCACATAAAACTAACATCATATCCTACTGGAATCCACATAAAGCTAACATCATATCCTAGTCATATTATGTCTTGTATACCTTCCTGACATTGTAATGTCCTCATCCACAGGAGCTTTTGAATTTAATGCTAAAAGAGCACTTTGATTATATACAAACCCATAAACCGACTTTTCCTTAGTAAGGACATATTTGAGACCCAAATATATAGCATACAGCTCTCCAATTCTCTTAGATATTCTTTCTTCTGCACTAATACCATATTCATAGAATTCCCTTACAACAGTGCCCTATTACAACAATGCTCTATTTCCAATAACTGAACCTCATAGTACATATGAATTACATTTTCCATAGGATACTCAGCTAATTTCTCAATAAACATTTGGTTTAACTCATAAGGATTAGTCTTTTTTCTTTACCTCTAACTTATCCATTGTAACAATAATTTTCTCCATTAAGCCAGGGTTCAAAGTAAAGCTTATTTGGCAAAGGCACACACTGATCTGCAACATTATAATCACATACTATCTGCAAAAGTTTTATTGTATATCTATTAATCTTTATATTACAAGCAACACCATTTGTAACTTTATCAATAGATGACTTAAAATAGATATCACCCAGTCTAATTAAAAATACAGTAGAAATTACAGGCAACTCCCTAATTTTATGAATTATACTTGGAACATCCCAGGGGATAGGGGGGAAAGAGTACTTCCCACGTATTCCCTGCGTGTCGTAAGAGGCTGCTTTTCATACTTGCGAGACAAGTAATAACTTTATAAGTCAGTCCATCCCTATCAGGAGCTGTAGACTTGCCCTTCTTTATTGCATACAAAATTTCAATCATTTGAAAATGGTACATTTTGAATATTCACCAACCTTTGTCTAATATGTCTTAAACTACTCGAAGAATCCTGAACATTACTTGGTAAACACTTATGGATTGATGCATAGCACCACTTATTAGTTCATTAGCTTTTGCCTTTGGATCTGGGTGAACAGTACTTTTTGTTCTAACTCCTCTCACCTTATTCACACTATTCCAGACCTGAGCTAAAGATTTTATATGGGCAATATCTGTCAAAAAAATCACTCCAGTACTTACTTCTGGCTTTCTGTTTAATTTCTGTTGTATTACAGTATGAATTCCTTCTTAATTCAGGCCTTATACATTCGTATTTGAAAGTGTTTAGATTTCACAAAGTTTAATATGTTTACTTGTCACTAGAGGTAATTAACTTTGCCCTCTTCCGAAATATATGCTGCAGGTACCCATGCAATAGCCAGATATGCTGCACCATGTTATTAAAAATGCGTATGTCATGTTAAAAGGATATGTTTGATGAAGTAGATTGCCCATTTTTTCTTGTCATTTCTCCCATTCACAGAAATTCATCATATTGTATTTCATTAGTTGGGTTGGAAGGTATTTGCACTGATTTATAGGAAATTCTCATATAAAATCTTTCATGATTGTTTAAAAGGGTGAATATTATATGATATTCATTTCTACAGTATCTTAACACATTTGCAGAAACATGAAGGAAGCTAGCTGGCGAGCAGCTTGCGATAAATGGGTATGCAATTTCTTGGAGGATCGCAAAGGGGCCAGTACACCCATCTTCCAGCTGTACAATTCCTACATTGAGAACAATCGAGACAGTTATATGGACATTGGACAAGTAAGTCTCTGAAGCTTTATACTTTCTCATATGTGTGGTTTCAACACTTTCGATTAGCTTCTTAGCCAAGGTGTTTTACCTTTGAAATTATTAGATAATGTATTGCAGTACAGTACTTTGTAAATGCAGCTTTAAGTGTTTGTACTTGAATTTATTTTCTTAAAACTATATTTTCTTTATATTGTTAATTAGAATTAGTTTTTTCAGTAAAACTATATTTTCTATATATCAGTTATTATGTGAAGCTAGGTCAAATGGTTATCAGTTAGGATAATCTGTGGTGATTCAAAAAGATAAATTTTACATGTATTTTTTATTATTTTTTAGGACTTCATGGTAGTATTGTTAATGAACTTAAGGTTATGCTTTTTTAAAGTCGGTTTTATTAATCATTAACATATTTTGAATAATAACAGTATTAAGAATGCTAGATAAACTGTCTCTTTATTCCTTTGTACTACTGTGTGATCAAGAATTATATATATAAAGTTTCTGATAGCTTTTTATATTACAGTTTGGTAAGGTACTGCGATCATGGTTCCCATACAGGAAGCGCCGCCGTGGCAAGCAAGGTTCCCAGATCTATGTGTATCAAGATGTTGCTCTCAAACCAAGGGTGATCCCAAGACCAAGACAAAACAAAGATCTCCCACAAGATCCATCACCCACTCCATTAAAAACATACTGTAGAGGTGGTCATGCTAAAAGTTTCAGTCTTTTGAATCCCAGTCAGCATGGCCCTTTATCTGTACCCTCAATGATGGTGGGTAATCAGAAAGTTGGGCCCATCTTAGTGTCCATTCCTGAAGGGGCCTGTACAGCATCTTCAACCACCGATGGATTGGAAGATAGATCTGAGTGTATGGTTTCTTTACCCACATCTGAACCTAAAAGAAAATATGAAGACGAGAGCAGTGGCAAGTCACTTTTAACTCATAAGAAAAAAAAATTCTCTGATGAAGGTAAGGATCCTACAGGTAACTCAATACAATGATTTTAGATGGAATGTCTTGTTTTTGTTATAGGTCCTTGCATGGAGTTAAAGTAAGCAACAGTGACAATAAAACATATGCAATTATATATTTAATGTTTTATGAGTTCAGTACTACTTGTCAAGTTAGGGATATATTTCATAATAATGCGATAAGATGACGCTGCAGGAAAAGAGCAGCAAATGGACTCCCATGGTGACCATGACGCATTCACAGGCCACCCAGGGTTGAGTACATAGGTTCAAATCCTGGACGTGGCAGTCAGTCCACAGTCAACCCAGGTGTTCATCCACCTCTAGGGGTTGGTTGATAAAGTAGGTGTCTGGCCTTAGTTGTCTATGCCATCTCAGCTAACATAACATAAAAAAAAGATATATACATATGGATAGCAGTTAGGATGAACAGTATGCTGTATAGCTTTATATCAGTATTTTGAGCTAGAACATTTTTTCCTTTTCTTTGCTTACAAAGACAGCTGTAATATCATCCATATCTGCCAAGTTGTCATAGTTCTTATGCATGGCTTTTACAGCATCTTCACTTTTAATCAAACATTTGCTATAACTATCATTCTGCTTACCACCTCATCACAGACACTCTACATCCTCCATTGTGTCATCTAGCACATTCTACAGTCATTTAGAATGCTCCTTCTTTTTTCACCTCTTATTTGCCGCTTACCTCCTCCCATTCTGCCCACACAGATGCTTTCATTTGTTCTCTCGTTCTCCTCACACTATTCACCTCCTTCCATATACTTCCCCTCCCCAAAGAAAAAAGTTTGGTAATGTTCCCTCACTCCATCTTTGATTTGCCCTCATTTCACCTGCATCTTCCTCTTGTGCACCTCCGAGTCACTAATACTCCTTCCATGGAGATACTATCCTACGATACATCCTCATCCCACAACTAACTACCCTTCTCATATGTCCACATTCCACTTTCTGCATACCCCTTAATGCATCTTGACATTTAAGCACCTCTTCCCTAAATACCTCCCACACAACCCCCACTTTTCACCCAGTCTCTTGTGCACCTCCCAGTCACTAAAACTCCTTCCTTGGAGATACTATCATACGATTCATCCTCTTTTCCCTTCCTTTAGTAATTTAACCTCATCTCACAACTAACTACCCTTCTCATATGTCCATATCCCACTTTCTGCATACCCCTTAATGCATCTTGACATTTAAGCACCTCTTCCCTAAATACCTCCCACACAAACCCCCACTTTTCACCCAGTCTCTTTTCCAAGCTCACTTACTTTATCTATTTATCTATCTATCTATCTATCTATATCTCTTGTTGCCTGTTCCAATTGGAACTCCCTTAAAGGGGCAGTCACAGCAACAGAGTCTCCATAACTGAAGAACTCTATTGCTGCTTCTTAGCCTTTTATGCCTCACCCTTAACAAGCCACTGGCAGATGGCAAGTCTAGTGCAGTGTTTGCAGAGGGTCCTACCTAATGTTCCTAATGACTACTTCTGTCTAGTGCTACTACTTACTACTTCTGCCTATGTTTCTACCTAATGCTCCTGCCTAAATGTTCTTACTGACTACTTCTGTCTACAGTTCCTACCATTCTGCCAAAAGGCAGGGCTAGTGCATAGTGCTCACCGCAGGAAAATCTAGAGTTACAAAGAATGAGCTACATGAGTTACGTGTGTCAAGTGTTACAATGACAAGGAGAGAGTGTACATTTGTGGACAGAATGCCAGTAATCCACCTTTTCCTACCCATGTGATTTTCTCTTTTTCCAAAAGCCAACACAAACAGGACCTGGAGGAAATGTAGTTTTTCAGGTACCTGAGTGTGGATGTGGCAACAAAAGGAATAATTGAGTTGATGGGGGGGGGGGTCATTGGTTAGAAGAGGGGTTTAAAGTCTTGGATGTATTAAGGGACATGTGGAAGAAGGTTTTGCCTCTAAGAACAAAGCTAGATATATCTGTGAGCACAGGAGTCTTGACTGTTGTACAGGTGTGAGTTTTGGACTTTGAATGCAAAAGAAAGAAGAGGGTGGATGTGTTGAAAATGAAATGCTTCAGAACATTATGTAGTGGGAGATATGTTTATTGTATATGGAATAACATTGAGGTGTGGTGTCATAGTCCTAGAAATCTGATAAAGAGGCCCAACTAGCGTGCTGAAAAAGTTTGGGCATATAGGGAGAATGAGCAGACTTACTAAGGGAATCTCTGTGAGAAGTGCTAAAAGTAAGGGGTAGTGGAAGACCAAGGAGTTAGATGGATGGGGTGCATGAGGCTTTGATGTATCAGGGCCAAAACATTCATGAGGGTAAGAGGTGTATATTGGATAATATGAAATAGATTAGTTGATGTGATGTATCATCAAAAGCCTGAACTAGGGCATATGAAGTAGTCAGTATAGGCCATGGATTCGTCTAAGGGTTGTGGAGATGTGTGGTTGGCCCTGGTTTCCATGAACTTGTGATGCCATCCCCTTAAGACAGGAAAGGCCAATGAATATAAACATTTTAATTAGTAGCTGAAAAGTATTTCCCTAGATATATTGCTTAAGATCCCTCCTCAGAACCAAATAGATGAACCACTTTATATCTCAAAATATTGCAGTTCAGATGACTGACAGTTTTTGTCTTACCCATCACCCAAAGCATTTCTACATTTTAGGGTCAAGTCTACAAACAACTGTGGAGCCCTGATTAATTTCCACATTCTTTTTCTCTTACTTTTATCCTTTCCCCCAAGACGTCCTTTGATTGGGGCATGTGTAATGTCATTCTCTCTAAATGAAAAAAGTTAGTAACATTACATCTTATCTTTCAGATGATTCTTCATTACTTATGAAAGATGAAATAAAGAATGAAATTGAGTTTGAAGAAGAGAGCTGTCTACAGTTAGACCATTTCCTTTCGGAAGTGCCATCTTCTCAACCATTACCTTCAAATGAAGAACAAAAGGAAAGTGGCACTGTACCCATGCCCCCTCTTGAACCTGTAAATACAAGACATCGAAAGTTTAGGCGTACGAAACATCCTCACACAAGTTGCAAGGACATGATGGCCTTAGCACGTCAGTGGGTAGATGCCAATCTGATAGACAAGAAAGGAGCTACTACTGCTGCTAGTGTCTTCTTTGAGGCTTATGTTCGTGATAACCCAGACAAACATCTACCTCAGAATAGCGTAAGTATTAGCTGCAATACACAAACTGAATGTATCCAAACAGATATCCTACCCTAAACAAACAAACCATGGAGTAAACTTGTAGTGCACACCAAAATGACCCAACAAGCACCCATCATATAACTCACTTCAGCTCCCATGTTTCTATTCAATACATAACGTTAATAGGATGGCCTTGATTAGGGCCTCAGCTGCCCATGCTGTCTCATCTTATATAAAAAAAGTAATGATATATATACACTGTGAAATGACCTAACAAGCTTTTAAACAGTCATCCTTACAACTCTGGGTGAAACGTCAACTCACCAACAAACAAAAGTTGTGCATGTAACGTTATGGTAGCAGAAATTAATTTTTTTACAAAGCTTACCATGTGATGAACATAAATAATCTTTCCAAAAGAAACAAACTAAATACTCACTGTTAAATATATTGGTGTGGCACTAACCATATTCACTGTTTAGCAATTGTGTATGCAGGAGAGATATCATGTTATATCAGTGTGCCAATCATCAGTTACTGATCATGTCAAGTTTCACTGTGTACTTCTTACACTTTTATTTTGTGCATGTCCAAAATTTGGGAAGTCTCATGCCAAGTCACTTGGGGTAAACAGTTTTAAAATATTAAAAGTCAGTATTTGTTGTTGTACTGTTTGTTTAGTCTCAATTATGGAAATGCAAAGTTTCATTGATTAAAATTTTCCTTATTTACACTTGCATGTTTCGGTATACAATGAGAAATTCAAGTCGTATGTAAAAGCCTTTCATTTCATGTCAATTTACTTGAAAATTATCAAAATCAATGAAATGAACTTTACTTTCAGTTGGCCGTCGTGATAAGGGGGAAATTCCCAACAAGAAGAAAGCCGGTCAAGCAAGATTCCAAGGTCGAATATTATTATCAGGATTTAGAGCTGGTTAAACATGGTGATATTTCAGCACTCTACCCCAGTTATCTAGGAACAGCTACATATGGATCTTCTGTTGTCACTCAAGTTAGCACAGATCAATCAGGGGTAAAAAGGAACAACAAAGCTGAAACTTTATCAACAATGAAAAACATCACATCACAGGAGAGAAGACCAAATATCACTAAAAAATCAAAAGGGACAGAAGATATTGTTAAGAGTAAAAGGGAAACACAGGCAAAAGTTAACCCCAGAAAAAAAAGGGCAAGGTCATCTAAGGTCACTTCAGGAAAAAGGGGAAGACCGTCTTTCATCACTCGTAGTGAAAACAGAAGATTACTTGCCTTAGCAGAAGGAAATGAAGAAAATTGTATCATCACTGAAGGAAAGGAGAAGGAAAAACTTTTTACCACTGAAGGAAAGGAGAAGGAAAAACTTTTTACCACTGAAGGAAAGGAGAAAAGGAGACAGGCAACTGAAACAGAAAGAGCAAAAGTAAATCCTGTAATTTTCACAGATACAGATAGGGGAATTCCAGTTGCTGTCGCCAATCCTCCCTCAGAAAGTGTCTTCAGTTACCAAGGAGTTCCATGTGTGATGATTCCCATTAATCATACATCAAATATTATTCCACATGCCCAAGATCCTACAGTATTGGCAGATGTAAAAGGTAGGGCAGTAGCTAAGATGATCTCTGTTTCTCAACAAGTCTTAACACACACAAATGAAACTAGGAAAGATTCCAAGATCATCCCCTCAAATTCACAAACTGTAAATAGTGTTACCCTAGCACCTCTTACTACATCTGTCAAAAGCATTAATATGAAGAACAACATGACTGACAGTACCCATCCTTCATACCCAATACTGCAAGGGAAAATACAAATTAAGACAGTAGCTAGTATTAATGCCACAGATTTTTCTTCATTTGTTAATAATGAGACATCAGAAACACCAACATGTCTTGTGGGTAGAGAACATTCTGCAGTGGTATCAAGCTCGACAGGGAAGGAAAAGCAAATTTTATCAAATTTTGAAGAAAAAGAAAAATCGGCAGTAGAGAGAAGTTATATAAACAAGAATTCTTCAGATATTCAGGGACCAGTTGAAGAGAATAATGACATTAGCTGTCAGTCATTGAATGTCAAAGCCCCTGTAATTTCTCCTTCTTTGAGACCCTTGCCAGACATGGATGTTTTAGACTACATCAAGAGTGAAATGGCTGAGGATGATGAATATGTGTCTGCTAATATAAGAATGAAATCTTCACAAAATATGATCAGCAATAGTTTTGACACTCCTGGAAATGCAGTAATCACCCATAATAATGATGTCTTCATGTGTGAATCTCGATTAGTGGATCTTGACAGAAATATTACAGCTGAAATGATTAGTGTTCAACATATGACTGGAGTGACTAGTTGTGATTCAGAAATGGCAAAACAGTGTAATATAGTAGAAAATACTGTCCATGATTATGATGGTGATGTCCAAGAAAATTCTAAGAATGTTGAAAATAGACCTGTATGTGTTATAACTGAAGTTAAGAGCCAGAGTATTCAGGGTAATGACAGTAGGACTTTGTCTGAACGTGAAGCAGTTAGATTTCCAGAAAATGTTGAGAATGAAGTGAATGAAATTGAAAATCACAGTAAAAGGGAAAGTGCTAACAATCAAGCAGAAATGTTTAAGACGAGTACACAGCTTGAAGGTGGAATGGAAAAGACAAGGCGAGATAAAAGTATCTCCAAAGTGGACCAAAAACTAGCATCTTCTAAGAAAACAGTTAGAAGATGGGATGAAGATATCAGAAGTTTTGTGGGAGAAAGTGACACTGTCAGTAGATTTGAAGACTCCAAAATCCCAAAGAAAAGAAGAAAAAAGAAAATAAAGGAGGGAAATCTACATCAAACTGTTACTGAATGCTCATCAGCTCCAGTAAATTCACCCAAGAAAAATCCAAGGCACTCAGAATTGCCCAAAAACACACACACTGAGAAATATGAGTCAGTGTCAGAAAATTCAGAAACAAGACTACCTTTGTCAGATAAGACTTTTGACGAGAATGATGAGCAAGTCAAAGAACATAATAAACAAACTGGAGAAAAGGTGAAAAGGGCAGTTTTGAGTGTAACTTTTGAATTGTTATCAGAAGCGGCCTCAGTGCTAACTGAAATTGAAAGAGCACAAAAGCTGGAAGGAGCACTGTTTGCTGAAAACCCTGCTGTAAACTATAACACCAGGAGAGCTAGGATTTACTCAAATATTAATAATGACAGCCAAGAATATTTTCCATGTATACCTTCTTCTGCGCTTGAAGATCTCAAACTGTGCTCGTATGACCAATCCACACAGCTGCTGCAGCATCACCAGGCATGCCCTCAGCTGGGATGCCAGAAGTGCTACATCCTTCGGGCAGCCTATGTACACATCACACTCTTACGTCACCGATGCCAAGTATGGCATACATTCACTAAAATTGTTAGCAGGCACTCCCGAGCCTGCAGGATGATTGAATGTCCAGTACTTTTTTGTCAATATATGAAGCATGAATTACATTTGTCTGGTGTATCAGTGTTGTGTAACCATCATTTAGATGAGAGTGCTCAATTAGAGGCAGAATTTACAAAGTGCCACAAAGCAGGGACCCATGAAGCTGCCTTGCATTGCAGCCACCAGCAAGATGTAAGTTTGCCAATGCCTAGGATGACAAAGGGAGGGTGTCAACAGCAGCAGACCCATGGTGTAGAGGCACGTGGCCTTAAGGTTATGAGTGACCTGCTAATGCCAGACAGGCCTAGAGCTTATGATATCACCACGCCAATCCTACATACCCTACATATTGCTGCTGCTCACCATGAACACGACACTCGGAGTAAAGAGTGATTTAATCTTTCAATATATATGACTTATGAAACTTTTACGTTAAGCTTTACTTATCTCGTCAAGCTACATCTTTTAAGTGTAAACATGTGTATATTACAGAATCATATTCAGTTCATCCATCATTACAGGATTTTAAAGTAAATATGACACACATATGCTGCTATTTATTCACCTCAAACTGTGCTTTGACTCATAAAATTTTGCTTCATATGATACTATTTCGATGCATTGTACAAAACATGTAGATAGTGCATGTAAGCCAATAGGGCCATTCTTTGTCTGTTCTTGGAACTATCTCACAATGCCAGCAACAGTGTATAAGGATAAAAAAATAAAAGATACAGCCTCTGAAATTTGGAAGGTCCCTCGAGTACTATGTAACGTAAATAGTATAACAGGCTACGTAAGATCATATAACCTCTAGCAATAGTAATGGCAAACTCAAACAATGCGAGTTGCTTACTGGTAATAGTATGATTGATGAAAAACTATAAACCCACTGCTGATAATGCTGGAGTGCAGAAAAGCTGTCACCTACTGCAATATATATATATTTTCTGCCTTATGTGGAGTATACAGCCACATTCATGATTGGGCTGTATTCACAGCATTATTGAAGCAAACAACCATTACCATGTTCTTCAAGTGTATTAAAGTGTTTATTTTCTACATAAACAAATATGTGTTTTTTTTATCTATGAAGGAATTGATATAAAAATAATCTACAAAAACTTGTCAATAAACACTTTTAAAATAGATAATTCTTTAATATAACACTAAGAAAGTAGTTTGAGAAAATGAGTATGAAATGAGCAATGAGGCTGTTAGCGTTTACGTCAACGTGATTGGCATCCCACATCTGGATGAGTGGCAATCACGGTCTTTTGATTTTGCGTAGGAAGACCTTGATAAACGTCGTTGATGCGTTACTGCAATACACCATCATAAGCAAAAAATAATTCATAATGGGATTGCCTAAAGATGTAATGAATTGGGGTTACGTTCTCGGACAATACCAAAAACCTTTATAAACGATTAGAAAATCAATTACACATAGTAATGGCAAGAGGTGAGTATTTAAGAGAATTTATTGTTGAATTTTCTCCAAGTCCATGATAAACAATGCTTCATCATAAATAAGCGCATGCCTGCACTTTGGCATTTGAGAGTGGTACTTGATCTCTCAACAAAACACCATCAGTATTCAATAACTCTTCTATAGTACTCCCTGACCCACTTCTATTTCTAATAGATCACTAGAGTAGAAAAGCAATAGCAGTTTTTGAAGTTCTTTGATCTTAACAGAATCACTAACGAGATTCTGTCATTATCGGCAGCACATTTGTCAGCTTCAGAATGTATATGATAATCAAACCTAATTTCATCAAGTTCCTTGTTCTTTGTAGTTTGTTCAAGGACTTTCAAGAAACACATTACCACATCGCACGGGAAACAGTGATAATATTAACCAAGGACTGTTATCACTTCATTAACGTATCTGCGAACCTTTATTAACATGAATTTGATCAAGGGCTTCATTTATATATCATAACCAGTATCTCTCTAACTAAATTTATTTCTACGGAAAATCCTTTTTTTTTTTTTTTGGCTGCAGACAAGTAAGGATTAAACAGGAGAAAATTTTGACAAAATTATTTGAATTTAGAACTAAGTTGAAGACACAGCCAAGCGCTACCATATATTTTTTTATCCAGTCTCCTTTCGCCATCTCTACTAAGCATCACATATGAAACACAAAGTTCAACACAAAGACAATACATAAACTAAACACCCTTAGAACACTTAACTGGTACTAGATTGGGACAAGAATATAAACCCCTTAGTAATCTCTACATACAATTCAACCACTTCACAATACGCCTTCCTTGCATGGTTACCCACCCTATCAAAGCAAATGCAAACCAAAAAACAAAGCATATGCAACAATATCCAGCCACCTAGCCACGCAAAATTTCAACACCTGCACATCCAAAAAAGTACTTCCAATTTCCCCATTCGGTTCTTTGCAACTGTATGTTAGACCTGAATCTGCCTCATACTTCAACAACCTATACAGATAATCCTGCCCTCCCCCAGTAAAAAAACGAAAAACATATACGCAAAGAAATTACCTTAAGCACCAAAAAACCGCACTAGTTACCTAGTCGTAAACACTAATCTACCTGACATATACGTACCTGAAACTATGCTCCCCAAGACACGTCAGTTACCATTCAATCTTTATATTCCTCTATTCTTCTGAAACCTCCTGCACAAATGGCCATCCTTGCAATTTCGTCTTGATATATCAAAGCGTGGTTGACATGGTTGTTGTAATAACAAACAAGAGCAACGTGAACTTACGGAGAGTGTATAATATGCTCCAAAATGTCCAATGTTACATGTCACAATCTTTACCAAAAATTTCTTCTTGCACAGTACTGCCATTTTCGCTTGCTCTTCGATTGTGAGTCATAATAATTACACTGAAAAACCTTTCTATAGTGAATTACCTATTACTGTAAATTAATGCCTGAATGTATCCGTATATTAAAGATGATCAAAATATGAACATCGGAAATCCCTCTTTGTGCTAGTCAGAAGACTGTGGTCTAGTTGCGATTAACTGTCCGTCTTTTTTAATGTAGTGATCATTGAGTTAAAAGACGAACCAATTACATCATGTTCTTGAACAGCCGGACGGTTTACCATGGTGCCTGGGAGCTCATAGTTACTAACAGCATCATTTATATATTTCGTTGTTCACTTTACATCCCTCAAGGCTGTCAAGGTCTACTTCCCTTGCCGTCTCGTAACGTTAAGCTCTCCGTAACATCCTGAGCTTCATCGAGATTAGGCTACCAAATTCATCACCAGATTATCAATTCCGTCATTATTCCAACCCTGATTATGGAAAAGAAATACCAAAACATTGGTCATCAGTTCCATCATTATTCCACCACTGATTATGGAAAAGAAATACCAAGCACGCCATTCTTCCATTATTTGGCAAAGGAACAAAATTTTTCATGTGATTATTTTTCATGCCTGAATTTTTGAAAGTACTTCATAAATATCTGTCCGGAATTTAAAGCTATCTAAATCAAGGTTGGTGACGAGTGAAAAGCAGTGTAAGGGTGGTTAGCGGTATTGATGAGTGACGATTTACAGGCATTCACAGCTACAGATGCCCGTGACATGACAAGTTGCTAGTCATGAGAATGAATAGCATGGTATAGATGAACAGTGATGGTTGAAGAAGTGGTAGGGATAAACTGGTGGAGAGTAACAGACAGTGAGTGATAGTGGTTTGTGTCAAGTGAGGTTTAGTTGTTCCATATTCTAGAGTTTCAAGCTGGAAATTTCAATTACACGTAGCTGAATTTACAAAAAATACTGATGACGTCGGCTAAGGGACCTCTTATCTAGTTGATAACGTTTAAGAATAATTTTCTCACGTAGAGGAGTTGCTGGTGTCAGCCTGTCGTACGGGCAGCGGTGTTATCCATGAATTTCTTAAGAACAAGCTCAACCCAGAAGCGGTGTGGCTGAACGAGAGTGTAGGCGACGGGCGTGGTTGAGCGGGCGTTCGCAAACCCACCTACGCCCACTACCTTCGCCCTCCCTGTTCTCCCGTCTTCCACGAGCACCACTGATTTCCCCACCTGTAAAATTATTACCAACAGTCGCCTTAAATCTACTAGATGCCCTTACATTTACTTTTAAGTTTATAGAGTGAGAAAGCAAATTTACCGTTTCAAAGTCAATGAAGACACACAAGTGGTTCTTGGTCAATAGTGTGTAGAGTCTTGATGACAACTCGGGGTCTGTTTGGATAACGAGAAAGCATCTAGCAGCCCCCTGTGCCAGAACATTGGACTCAGCGTATTTGCTCACTAAACGATCACCTGGAACTCAAAAAGAAAAACAATATTAAAAGGATTTTTACTATGATGTTCCTCCATGTATGCATCATATACATATGTAAACACCCATGCTTAATGGTGTAGCAGTAAAATATACATCGCCAGTTTCTATTGGAAATGTAATACCAAACACAATAAAAAAAATAACCGTTTTCACTGTATCATAACTTTTTGAATATGGTCGAGTACAAACAGCAAGAGCATATCTATTAGACATAAACAGTCGTACGCACCATTAACGAAACCTGCTTGTTTGAATACTGAATTTTTGGGAACTGCTACCATTAACAATCTCGCAGACAAACATTCTGTAATCAGCATGTACGTATGTTATGTGTGTACTGCTACACTGGCTATAATCTATATCACCAAACTTACTAGATAACAGACAGAGTAGCAGTGTGTTTCACCATCAGTGGACAGGAATGAGTACAACGTCAACGAGGACCTTTTTGTCCCAGAGGAGAGCCCATTTTACCCTGGACCTATGTGCTGCGAAGCCTTGAAGCTGCAGGAGCCCATAAACAGGGTTCCTAAGGTTGAATTATAATTGTGTAACCATGCTATGCAAGCCATGTTGCAGCTTATATGTCATACCAGCCATATAAGTGTCCCAAGGTTAAACAATATTTGCCATGTGTTATGCAGACTAGGTTTTAGCTCGCTGGCGATCTGATAAACGCCTTCAAGGGAAAATGAACACTTACTATTGAGGATGTCGCTGAAGCCGGCCACGGTGGTACGAAATAAGGCGTCGGGACTTGGTTCCTCGAACACTCCCGGCAGGCAAACTGGCTGGGCATAGTCTGTGGGAGTAGAGGTCCATATTGCACACAGTACCAACTAATTTGTTTTTAAGTTATGATATATATATATATATATATATATATATATATATTCTAGCTGTCACGTGTAATGCAACAAAACCATATCTCCCTATCCACAACCAGGCCCCACAGAACTCTCCATGGTTTGTCCCGGATGCCTCACGTGCTCTGGTTCAGTCTATTGACAGCACGTCGACCCCAGATACCACATCGTTCCATTTCACTCTATTCCATGCACACCTTTCACCCTCCTGCATGTTCAGGCCCCTATCACTCAAAATATTTTTCACTTCATCCTTCCATTTCCAATTAGGTCTCCCTGTTTTACTTGTTCCCTCCGCTTCTAACACATATATCCTCTTTGTCAACCTTTCCCCACCCATTTCCTCTTTATGTCCAAACTATTTCAGCGATTTACTGATCCACAGCTGGCTATTACAGACGTATTCACACAAATAAACCTTTATTTCCGGCATTACAAGATCACTCGACGAGCTGTTCTCACCATCAAACAGGAAAGGCTTGGCAAGCTCGAGGATGCCAATATTCAGGCCGGTGAAGAGGTCCTCCCTGGTTGCGATGTGCGGGTGGATTCTGCGACCCGCCACATAGTTCTCTGCGGCCACCACGCCTGTCACCACGCCCGACCTCTTTGCCTGAACCACATTGCTGCCATGGAATTATATTAGATATGTAATGGCAGACTTCTAAGTTTTCCTTTTTTTTGCACTTATATCATTACATTAGGAAATGGGGCTTGGGGGAGCGACACCTATGCTTAATCACTTGAGGAAATGAGGCTTTAAAGACATTATTATATATCAAGATAAACACTTAGTGTGGCGTAAGTGTGACGGTTTGAGTCAGTACGTACATATGAGGAGAGGCAACGCAGTCCGCATCTGTGAGGATATGGAAGTTGGTGATGATGACGCCAGCGCAGCGGTAGTGGAACCTACCATTCTCCCGCGACCCCAAGGCCACCACCCACGGCAGGTCGGTCGTCCCAAGCGCATGGGTCCTGTTCAGCGGGTTCTGGCCAGGGAAAGGAGATATGAGCGCGGGATCACAAGGACCGTGGTAGGAGGAGGAGTTTACTAGGGACTTGGGGATATTAGGATATACAAGGCTATATACCATTAGGGGTTGAAAAGAGTCATCATGAAGACGATGTAACAGTTACCGAGAATCGTCGATATTAGTCAAGATGAGATGGATTAGCGGCAAAGACCTACCCGTCCGCAGTCTATTGGCAGGACGAGTTCGATGCCGCTGGCCGCCAGCAAGTTCTTGACGCGGTCCAAGAAGAGCTGGGCGGTGGCGTTAACGGTAGCTTCAGCCGCGCTGATGAGAGGCGAGAGCACCGCGTCAACCGCGCCCGTGGCGGTGGTGGTAGGTGTCAGGACAGCGTCAACCGCGCTGACGGTTGGTGTCACAGCGATGTCAGACACGGTGGTGCTGGGCCTTCGAGTGGCCGTGGTGGTGACGGGATTCATGATAGCCTCAGACAACCCGGTGTCGGGCATCATAACGTCGTCCGTGCCGGCGGCGCCAGCCGTCATGGCGCCCTCTCCCAAGGTTAGGATGGGCGACATGGTGGCGTTGATCTCGTCCGCCAACTGCAGTAACTCCTGCATCAGCAGAGCTTCGCCCTCCTGCCCGCCCTCGAGCTCCATCATCATCACCATGTCTTCAATTGTCTGTGGTAGGTTAAGGAAAGAGACGACAGCCTATGACAAAACTTCAGCATGGTGATACGGCAGTTTGGTGTAATGGCTTAGACCTATGACGATATATATGACAGATCAAAGGCCAGTCCGTCATATATCCAAACGCTGTATCGTCCTCATCAAGAGGTTAAATACGGTTTTCAGAGATAAATAATTGATCGACAGCGTGATTACATACATCCATCAAACAGACAGCATAGTGTTCTCTTTCCATCTATCGCTGGAATGGGAAGAAAGAAACCAATGCTCTCAAAAGTGGTTTGTATACAAAAAGATCTCAAGATACTGAAAACAAACTGGCTATTTGGGTTTAACAGCTAGACGGGGCATTTTCATGTTTACCTAGAATTGTTTCACACGCCACCAAGGGAGTGGATTTGGGAAAAGGTGCTTCGCGCCAGATTTAAGCCTAACATTAACTTTGCAAACTGACTAAATTTGCACGTTGACGGACTCTATTGATATAAAAAGATGTGGAACATATCTGGAATCATTCTGAAATCTGGATATATCCTGTATGTCAGCTCATCTTTTACACTGTTATGTATATTTCTCTGTTCATTTCATATTCTACATTTGGTGTTGTAAACTGCTCCTGTTGATTGTATCTTAATAGCTTTAGGTTATTTTTGTCAATTGTGTTTTATCAAAGGTTAAAACTCTGCAATGGTCGGCGTGTCTAGATATGAAGTCATTTCATTTTTTCTATAAGCACGAAGCTGTGTGGTAATCAAACTCCGCAGGTCTGACCTCATCAGTTCGTTCGATGGGGACTAAATTATCAATACCTCTGTTGACAAATACCTCGAATGACATTTTTACGGCGTCTTAGTGTTATACAGACTGTCGGTAGAGCCTCTTGCTTTACCGTCTCCACTTATGTAGATAAGTTTAGGACTGTGTTACAGTACCCTAACGCATAATTGCTTCACAGACCATCAGCTTTTCTGTAATCTGGCTTTCCAGATATAAGCTAGGATGATGAGTGTGTGTGAATACATACATACATAAGAGTAAAGACATGGTACATAGATACAAGTTTAGAGTCGGGGCAACAAGATTGGAAAACTCTGTCCCCGTAAGACAAACAGCAAGCACAAAAAGACTGGCAGATCGTCCTTACCTTCATAGTGTCGATCAAGGGCTTTGGTCGCAGGAGGGATGGGGCTAGAGGGCGCATTCCTATACCCTTCTGAACCGCCTTCGTCAGCAACATCTGCAAGAAGAGGTTTCATGCAGGTGCTGGAGCATGGCGACTGGCCCGATTTCTACATGAATGCTATATTCCGAATGCGATGATCGGCGGAAGGAGGCCGTGGTTATGTTGCGAAGTGATACATCTACAAATCTCGCAGGATGAGACACAGAGAAGGGTTGATAACATGAGAATCTTAAGGTGCTGGTGAGGTGAATGGGGCGGGTGCTGCTGCGGGAAGTCACGAAGAGGGAAAGTAAAAAGTAACGGTAACGTGATGGCTTATAAGAGAACGCAGTGACTGGGAAAGTGAGAGGTACTATGTGTTGAAAGTGAGTGGTTCTTTAAGAAGCAGATTGTGGCTACACAGGGGGTGGGACGCGAGAGGCCATACTACTCTACGGATATTGATAGGCTACACGGAGATGGAAGAAACGAAGGACTTCAACGGTGGAAGGAAGATAAGGCTACGGTTAATGGGGAGAATGTTATAACACGGGGATGAAGCAGGTGGGAAGCTACAGTCATGGAGCAAATCATAGGTTAAGCGGACACGTAAAGTAGGGGCTAGGCATTGGTAAGACTACCTGGATGTGTATGGAAGGTGGAGGGGCGTGTGTACAAGAACAGTGTTCTGTTTGGAAGGATGAAGTGTTGTGCTGTGTGAATGAGTTGAATGGTAATGTAAGGTGTGGAGAGATAGGTCGCGCTGAAGTAATGTGTGGAATAGTCTAAATTTGTGTTTATAATTACTTGTCTCTACATTCGTGGGACCTCTTCTCCTGAATTGTATAAATCCCTATTTGTACTGTACTGGGAAGGAGTTTTACACTAGTGGAGTCCCATATCTTGAATGGTGTGTGTGTGTGTGTGTGTGTGTGTGTGTCTCACCTGATGAGGGTCGTTTCTGGAAAAGCTGGAGTCATGGTCTCGATGGCTCTTCCCTTGGGTCTGGGGGCTTCTCCCTGCAACAATAATTTCACACACCTTAGACACCGTGAACATGACGGAACGACCCTATGGCATGATGGCGCGTCTTATATTCTGTCCGTCAAGCGTCAGCGAAAGGCCAGGCCAACGTATACCATGGACGATCATGCCGTCGTCCTCAGGACGTTAAATTCATTCCCGGCTTAGCAATCTTTAATACGATGCTAGTTTCAATAATAATATGTTCTTCAACAATGAACACTAATCTCGAAACAATTATCTTGAGTTGTGTGTGCACCGTGGTTCAGTTAAATTTTTTGTCTCCACATGCACGTCTAATTCTATTCCACACCCTTTTCTCAGGAACAATAACATTTATATGACCGTCCCTTAATGAATTTTGAAGAGTTAAGTCTGCAGTCATGAGCTAAGGTTGCATGCACATACCTCTTGCAGCGCTTTGTGGCGTCCCAATTTGCATGCTCAGCACCAACAGTGATACAAACAGCAACATGTCTTCTTATTTCTTGGATAAGTTAAGGTCTTCTTAAGTCTCTCAGTGCGGTTTCTGGTGGATTCAGTTTTGGGATCTTCTGTGACGATGGTCTAAAGATTCTTATCCTGCCCTCCTGTAGAGAGAAATTGAGGGATTATTATTCCCGTTTTCCTCAACAACTGCCCACACTTACGTATAATATTTACATTGATAAAGCTTCAGTAAACTGTCAGTAAACTGTCTTACTGCTGGGGCTGATTTTAGCAGTTAAACAACTACCCAGATCTTGCAGTTGATTTAATTAAGATATTTAGTCGCGCATAACTTGCCCCTGGATGTCTTAAAGAACTGTTCATCACTTGTAAATGCGGTAACATTAGTGTTTTGTTTTGCCTATGTAAATAGTGTTTTGATTTAAATACGTGGGATACATGGATTAATCTAAGGATTTCGCGACGTGTTTAAGTTGTTTTAGGATGTGGGTTAGGTTTTACGTCAAGTTAGGTCAGAAAAAAAGGGCATCGAACGGTCAAATGAGATACCGGGAGATCTCGTGTGAATTCAGCCCTCCTGGGTCTGGAGGCTGCAGATATCCGGAGCCGGGGAACTGTTTTGGAGACGCTCTGTCCAAATTCATGGACAGTTTTTTCATTTGAGGATGTTTCATTCCTGTCCTTTCATGTACTTAAAAAAAGGTATCGTACCCAGATACTAAAATTCTTCATAACCACAGCAGCGAAAGTATTATATGACATTACCAACCTCACCCATTACTGACTCTTAAAATTCCATTTTTTAAATCATGGATAACAGATTCATAGCCGGTGAGTCCAGTGCGGGTGAGAACGTGTGTTAAAATAAATAATTCAAGAAAAATCACATATGCGTAGCTTTAGTGTATAACTGAACTGCCCGCGCAGTAAAACCTGGAGATTCTTTCAAAATTATATAAACCGGCTCAAATAAAAAATCAACACTTCCACCAGATTTAAAGTCGTTGAGAGGACTGTATATACCAGCGCCTCGCATAGGCTTTATTAGTACACCACGAACCAGGTCGTATCAGCTGCCATCGTCCTTACATTACTTTGACACAACAGGTCCGTAATCAGTCACCAAATCAGTTGGACGGACCTTCCACCACCTACCTACCTTGCACCAGATACACGCACAACTAATGCTTCCAAGTTCCACGCACAGAGACGACACAGTGCCCCCTGCAGTTGCCAAGTCGCAGCTCGTGTCGATTCACAAACGCACGAAAGTTGCCTTTTCTTCCACGTTCAGTTGGTTTTGTATATATTGAGCGTTACGAGCGCAATGCCAAAAACATAATCAAGCACCAGAGATTTTCAGTGTGACCCAAGACATTGCAGGCGAAAAGAAAACTATCTTGCATAATCTCTCACTATGACCATAACACATACAAAGCAAAATGAATATTGCTGTCAAGTCTGGCTTGTCTGTAATATTACCAGACCAAGAGATGAAGTAAAATGAACGAACATCGTCACACCATCTGTAGACGAAGGAACGGAGCTCGATACTTGAGAACCGATGGCTTCTTATAGAAAAGATAAACTTGTAAGTTTTGGGTGTTGGTTGAAAAATCATTACATTTTATCAAGAAGAGTTTGATTAAACCCTTAGCCACAATGGTATTATCCATCTGTGGTGACGTGGCCTCTTACTTAACCTCTGAATATCAAGTCAAAGTCCCAGGAAATATACCGTCGTGCTCAAGGGTCGCACCGTCGAACATAACCCGAATAATCACGCGTATTTTGAGGGTAAGGATTGCGAGCAACACGCGTGTCGTTACGCTGTACTTTCTTCAGTCGTTCCTCTGGGTGCACCACCATAATCTCATCACCTGTGAAATGTCTTATGTGGAAATGTATATATTTTGTCATTTCATATTTCTTTAACATTTTGTACATACCTTCCAACAGTTATCGTTGGCTATATTTGAGTGAATAAAGGATTGGGCTGCCTTACCATCTCTGTTGTTGGGTTTGAAATTCATACCCGAAGAAGTTGGCGAGAGAGAGACGCGATTCTCGAGTTCCTGCATTTAACTGTTAGGAAATTCAGGCCTGCGTGCCGTGGAGGCATTACACGCGACACGTTTCATGCTTGCACCACTCCAGATGCGTCGTCCGTCTCCTTTATCCGGCAAGAAATTCTGTACGCAATATGGTTGGTTCATCTTGGTCTCTCTGATGCGTGTCTTATTCATACTCTAGAGAGGGGATGGGGGACTGTGGTCCAGGCCTCTTTAGCTCCTTTTACATTAATCTAAAACCTGGCCTTGACGAAGACTTTATATGACTGCTAACTTCGACATTAAGAAAAAGAAAAAGATAGGGTGGAAGGAACTAAGTTTAAGAGGTCTTACTAAGATTGATCTCGTTCTCTAAATGTAAAGTTCTCAAGGTTAACTATTGAATTAATCATTGTTTGTTGAAAGTCTTGTGCACAAAAAAAAGGAATGTATTTTTCACATAAAAAAAATTGCTTGTGTGGGATACCAGGAGTCTCCTCAAGAGAACTTGAATTTTTATATACAAAGCGTAACAATGCTGAAATGGATCACTGGTTAACGTGATGAAGTTTCAGAAATTAAAGTAGTTGTTTTGTTGTATGCGCAGGGTTCGTACCGTTATACTATGCTGAAGGATTGTACCGTCACGCTGCAAGGGTTTTAAGCACGAACTTCCAGTTGTTACTGTACAGACCCTTCAGTTACCACTGCACTCTCGTGACACACTTCAGGTTATGTTCCAACTTGGAGTAATATCAATGTTAGGTTCAAACAATTCAAACGCAGAATTGTACACGAAATTATATGCTGTATCAACGGTTGATGTCAAAACTTTTTTGAGCAATTCATTCAGACAAACTCGAAAGCACACGCGCACACAGCACCCTTTCTCAATACCCACACACACAAAGGAGCTCTGGTTAGGGGTACCGCATTTTTTCTTTGTTTTTCTATTTCCAGTGGTTCAGTCACGGTTAATGGTTCAGTCACGGTTAAGAGTAATGGAAGTCGGGCCTTAGGGTAAAGGAGAGAAGAATGTGAGCCTTTAAGGAACTAGGAAAACCAGCGTTGAAAAGGAAATCATATCTCTGTGGGGAGTTCCAAGTGATGGGGTTCTGGGCAAGACTCACAACAACTACAAGGGTGTGAACGGCCACACACATCTACCAGTACACGTACCCAAGAAGGAAATGTTTTGATTTTAATTAAAAGAAACAGACTCCCGCTTTGAATGGAATCATTAACGAAGGTTGTAGCTGCAAGAATAAAATAATTAGAAAACGCGGCATCATCAGACAGTTGGTTCTCTCAGAACGGTGCGATATTAGAAGAGGCACAAGCTAGATGATGTTCAGCATTAGAAAGGTTATAAAAAAAAACACGATTGTCGGCCAAATGAATGGAAAATTTCTGTTTTACTAGAGGGGAAAGGGTCTTGGTAGGGGTCGGTACCGCTACCGCGCGAGTCCTCCCTCTCATTGGCAGCAGAGACAGGCAAGACAACTGAGAATTTTCTCACCCTAGAATGCCCGGTACTAAGGGCCTTCTTCCATATTTGTATTTATTAATTTGGAATAAGAAAAGGGGAGGGAGAAGAGAATATAAGAAGAAAGAGCATGACATATATGGTGCATGCTGGGAGAATACCTTGACCATACCAGTCGCAATAGATTTAATGAGACAGAAATAACAGCAGTCCTGACGACGAAGGTTTAAGATGGATCCGTGTTTACCATTACATCAGGGTTACCATACATCATCATTACATACCTTCTGGTTTTGAAATTTGAATACAATTCTCTTGAAAATAATCCCCCAGATTTCGATTGGAGATGAAATTTGAGGAAAAAAAAAGAAGAAAACTTCACTACGAATAGAGTGTACAAAGTTGATAAGTGCAAGTAACGAGGTGGATGGATGGGGCGGGGCGAGGCGAGGGGACCGCCAACCCACTCGTCCTGTAAGGGTCTGATATGGATTATTTCATCGGCATGAGGAACGCGGCTACGTTACAGCGACGTCGCTAGTTGTTCACCATGCGTAATGTCTCATAATCTGAGACATATAATAGGTTAAAAACACTTTCGTGTAGTTGTGGTGGTATTTAAGCCCGTGTTTAAGCAGAATTTAAGCTAGTTGCATTTCCACGAGGCTGGGAACGCATCGCGCTAAATTATTCTAAAGCGAGCGGCCGGTACTTGGGAAAGACGAGCTGACTCAAGCTGTAGAGTTAAGTGTTGCAAGGCGGGCGACTGTAGGCGTATTTTCACTCTGGTCTCAGATGTTGTAGCTATACAGAATAAAGACAGAGGTATAGTAGTATGCTAATTTTATCAGCCTTTTGATGAAATTCACAAAACTTGCTTTAAGTTTGTTGAGAAACTATCATAATTAAATGAGCAAGTGGCAAGTTCCCAGACATTTCAGCGTGACTTATTGCAAGACCTTTCTGTACACGCGTAAGGTTTATCTTACGAGAGGTGTGCCACTTTGTGGCGACAATCACTCGTTTATAGTAGCAAATGTCACCAAAAACAAAGTTTGAATTCACATAGTGGTGCACAAAATGCACTTGAAGGTCATAGAGGGTAGATAGGTTACTTTTTAAACGTTTAGAATTATTCTAGCACAGCAACAACTAACTCACCGTACTGTAAATGGGGTCCCTTTTCTCTTGAGGATCAACTTTGAAATCTCAAAAATCTTTGCCGGCACAGAGAACGCAGCTAATAACGGGTGGCAAGCTTACACAAAATTTAGAGTTCTCCTATTTTGCTGCAGCATCATTTCTCATAAGTAATACAATAAGACGCTTTGCAGAGTTTCGTTGAAGTAAACCTTTACAGTTCAATGGCATGAGAGTTTAGGTGCCCAAGTTCGAGGAAAAGGTAAAGGGATTGAGAGAAATGAGTTAAGGTCACGAGGAATGATAAATATCATTGAGGAAAGATCATAAGGAGCTGGGAAATATTACTCAGCAGGAGTATTGGTAATACAGTCTAGTTTTTCAGGATGAAATGGGTCACCGGTTACTGTTGCATAACGGTTAGTTGCCCTTTGTGACGCCGGTTAGTACAGCCGATACATAACGGGCAGCATCATTCCTGTTACTGCTCAGCGAGCTCACTGTAGATGTTTATTCTAACGCGTTGGATGCATGACGTTGGAGAACTCATATTTTTCTGCCTCAGACTAGACGGTTCCGTGATATTCAACTCATTATTAATATATTGGTCCGCCACGTGTTCCTGCAGAGGGCTAGGTACAGACCCGGATACACGCGACAACTATCGTGTTTTAGTTCCATATTTTCGAAAAACATTCGCATTTGAAAGAAAACATATTGCGTTTTGTTACTGCAGTACTAAATTATAGTATTTTTCCGAAGATTTATAAGCAGGCTATAATAGGAATTGGCAACTGAGCTGCGCAGTGTTTGCCGGTATGGATGCGCGTGAGCCGCACATTCTTACCCCGCCTCACCACTTAGCGTCGACCCACCATCGTGAAGAGGGTTGTCATACCTCCGCACATCATCCCTTCCTGAGTTCATTAGTTCATGTTGCTCATGTGACAGTCAGTCATAAGCGCTCCGGCGGCGAGGCCCAGTGCCAGTCGAGGTGTGTGTGGCAAGGTCAGCTACCTGTGCCTGACTGCTTGGCTTAAGTCATCTCCAGGACTCGGAACTTCTGCCTGAGCGACATAAACATTTATTTGGTCTCTTCATTTTGAGAGATGACTAACATCATTTTGATCTAATGGAAGCACATGACTATTTTCATGGCGTTCATGCGACAGCAAAGTCCCGAGTATCATCATTTGTCTAATATTCATTAATTTCCCTTCCCTGGCGCCGTTCAGTGAACGCGGCTATGATTAGGTCGTTATGTGCATAATCGACATGACACTTATGTGATGGGATGGTGGAGTTGACAAGTCTCCAAGAAACTATACATAAAAAGTATACAACCCCTTGAGTGTACAAGATGTTCACTTTGATCATTCGGATCTAACGCTCGGTATCGGAGGCAAGGAATTAAGACCCCCCCCCCCCCATCGTGAGTAGTTCTTAGTAACTTCATAGCATCAACGAAGAGAAGTGGTCGTGTTCAGTCGCTGGACGAAAAGGGAGGAAGCAAGCGGCGACGACGAGGTGGCGACAGAGGACCGGCATGAGGGAGATCGTCCACATTCAGGCTGGCCAATGCGGCAATCAAATCGGCTCCAAGGTTAGAACCTTTAACTTCTTCAGTAAGAAGGTATTTACTATGACACAAACCCGATTTCGTGTTCTTTTGTTTTTAACTAATTCCCCAAACTACCAGAAAATTTTGTTTTGCTTTGAATGCAAGCTTGTGCCTTGCTAAAGTATCATTAAAATGAAAATGCCTTACTTTGGTGGTTCAACAAGAAATGATGTATATCAGTGCATTTATTCAAACTTAAATGAAGTGTATGAAACGAGCGATGATCACGTAAAAACACTTAGGTGTGGTCACCAAGGGTAAGTTGCCCCCAGAAAGGGTAGGGCGTTGAAGTTAACAGAACTGTGGGATAAAAACATGGAATCCAATGAGAGGAAAGAGTATCGAGCCAATAAAACTTAATCCAACTCAACCTAGCGCCTGCAACAACAGAGAAATACCTCAGTTAGACTGTAGTGCTCTTAATCCATAGTTTTCAAGATTTTCTTCGAATCCTAATAACAATGATTTTTTTTTTAACCTATTTTAAGCTAAGTGTCATTTACAACTTGGAGAGTGAGCGTAAAGCGCATCGCATTTAAAAAAAGTAAAATGATAGTTACTTTTCCTCTTGAAAATATAAACATAGTGTAGAACTCGGTTGCACCTCAAGAACGCTTGATAATCGTGGGACGCAAGCATGAGAAATTAAGTTCGTTATAGATATGTGATAAATATATCCATAAACATTTGATGAATTATTTGTCAAAGGTCGTATTGACGATGATAACTTTTTTGTGGAATTTGGACAATGACTACTTGTTCATGTTAAGACGATATATATATATATATATATATATATATATATATATATATATATATATATATATATATATATATATA
>JAYMFT010108755.1:0-13571 GCA_038088735.1 Panulirus argus | reverse complement strand
AAAAAAAATATATATATATATATATATATATATATATATATATATATATATATATATATATATATATATATTCTTAAGCCTCCACCTTCGGCCGCTGCATCAGAGACCATTCCACTTAACCAATCAGAGTTTCGGATTTTGGACAGAGAATTTTAGTTCATGGTTACAAATTAGGGATTTCACGGAGTCTGATTTACATATCCATCTCTAATCTTTATGATGATCGTCTTTTAACCAATTTTGTTTTCATATCTGGATATAATCTCTTTTTGTCGCGTGTATAAATTTTTGTGGTCCAACTTTAATGTTGTATAGAGAATGACAACTGCTGGTGTGTGCAGTCAGGCAGGTTATATTCTGGCGTAAGGAAACGTTCGCTCTGCGTCAGACCACAGGAAGGTAGAGGAACGCCGTGATAGTTTCCCGTTTATGATTCGTTTTCTGCCACAGAGACCACTCCAGGTTGGTCAAGAATTACCAGCATCATTATGTTACCTTGGTAAGACATTAGAACAGCGGACGTAAACACTCATGGTACCATATTACCATCATGTAATACCAAGGGGACTTAATTTCACTGAACTGGGATGCATTCGCCTGGCTCAGCGTGAGTCTCGTCCCAACTCTCATTTGCCATCTTTTCTGGCACCTGCATCTTCCTCTTGTACGTCTCTTATTTGACCACACTCCTTATCTAAAGGTAATGCCCATACGCATCCCTCTTCTTTTTGACCAACAACTGAGCTTCCTTATCCCAAGTGAGGTTACCACTTTCAGCACCCCATGCGCCTTATCACGTGTGTCAGTCATCTGGAGACAGGATTCGCGACTGAGATCCTAAGACTTTGCCGACGACACGAAGTCAGGGTGTGAGGACCCAAGCTCAGGAAGGCTGCTTGATGATTACACGAAGAGATCTAGAGAGACGGATGCAGTGGTCAGAGTCGTGATAAACAGACTTCAGTGTAGACAAATGCAAAGCGATTCAGTTTACTGATAGAAATACTGAACACGAATATTAGATGTTTGGTAAACCATTGTCAGGAGCACAGGAAGAAACCGACCTTAGAGTGGCAGTCATTAATAACGTACAGAACACAAAGCAGTGCACTATCTGCGTACAACAAAGCAAACGGAAACCTTGTAATGCCCTGGTCAGACCTCTTGTACAATACGTTGTACATTTCTGCTCACCAGACTTTACGAAACACGAGGAAGAACCTAAAACACCTAAAAGAAAAAAGCAAAGAAACTCATTACGTCGCTCGAAATTAACTTCATGAAGAAAGATTCCCAAATTTGACCTCGAGAAGACGTATCAAATGATTTCGATAACTCATTATAATCTTACGTTACACTGAGATACTGTGGCCAGAAATAAGACCAGCAACCAGAGATGTTATGATACAGACACGGGTACAGAAATTCTCCAGCAGCGGAGTTGGAGTCCGTTGTGATAAATTCCCATCACATATTGTCAAACTGAAGATAGTTACTACGTTTGGAACACAGCTAAACAAACACTTTAATGGTATTGATTATAGGTGAATGAATATATTCAATAATGGCGATGAAATATGAGCGCATTTTCTCCTTTTTTTCGCAGAGTAGTGGATAACCTCCTTCGCCAGAGGATGTGATGGCTGTAATTATATTAGAATGTGTTCTGCATTCATCCTTTGCTTCCGAATTTCCACATTAGCATCCTCTAGGATAAGTGGTGTTCCTTCATCGCTGTTTTCCTGCCGAGTGGAAGGGATGGTGAACGGGAAGGCGTCTTCTGGTTTACTGTCCTTTATAGATTAGGAATGTAGGATACTATTACTAACCTCATCACAGACCAACAGGTCTTATATTGTATGATTTTCTCATATGCTCCGGAAATTTTTGCCCGGAGGGGACCTTCTATCCGACTGGTTACCTTAACCCGGAAGGGTCTTTCCACTCTGGGAGTTACTTTAATCGGAACGTCTTTTCCACCTATTGGGTTAGATTGGCCCAGAAGGCTTTTCCACCTAGTGGCATACATTAGCTGGAGGGATCTTTCCATCCTACGGGTTACATTGGCCCGGAGCTGTTGGCCTGCTATCATTGCAAGAGCATGACGCTATCCCCTGTCAGTATCGTAAAGTAATACCCTTCCAACATCGTAATGTTATACCAGTACCGTAATGTAATACCTTGCCGACATCATAATGGTATCCCCTTTCGATACCGTAATGTTTTCCCCGTCCCATATCGTAAAGTTATCCCCTGCCGATATCGTAATGCCTGCCAGTAGGAGAGAATCATAATGGGTATATACCTTCGCTTACCCTGTAACGTGTCCGTGTTCACACGAGCCTCAGCAGGTGACAGTGAACCCAGATTCTCTGCCTGTCGTGTCCAGCTCCTTCACTGGACGAAGGACTGTGCTATATTCATATGTATCTCCTTTTAATATACGGATGGAGGTCATCTGTTCTCTTTTGCATGTGATCCTCGTTAGAAACGTGCACTGTATTCTTGTATTTTCCTTATGAGATTAGTATATGATCCTCGGATACACGTGGAGTGATGGGGAAGCCAATATCCAAACGTGTCATTAGACGCTGGGGCACTAGTGACCTGTGCAGGTGCTGCCCTCCGTTACTACGGGCGTGGCGGGAGGTTCCAACACCCCGGCTGCATTACTGTGGTTGGTGATATAGATTATTGCGCGCCAGCGACTTACTGTCTACGTGAGCGATCAGTCTGTCATGTCTATACTTTCTTTGGTCCTCTGTCCCGACATACGTGCTGGGCCACAGAAAAAAAATGCAGACTTCTAATTTCGACAGATTTTATGAGAATATTGTAAGAGAAAGATTGTGTTGTGTATTGGCAAATTAGTGACCGATAATGTTGCATTCTGTTGAATAGTTAGTTGTCATTGTGTTGGCAAACAGTAACTTAGTCTCATGTTTAACAGCAATTCTGCAGAGAATTGAAATTAGTGTTACTTCCCTGTGCATTCCGCACAGCATACGTTATCTGACTCTAACTTACATCGGAATTCTCTGCAATAACCTAACCATGAATTTCACAGCATTTTAATTAACTCTGGAGTTAATATGCAGTACGGTTAGTTGATTTATTAACTTACATTTAGTCCAGGCAGATTTTACGTGGTCCACCACCGCCTCTGTGACACTACAGCTGCATTTGCCTCAGAGAACACACGTGGGCTTATCATGGAGCCGAATGACGGGGTGCAGGGATAAACACCTTCCCCGTGTTACGCTTACCCCGTGTGCCACCCCTAGTGTGACGCCTTCCCTATGTGACGCCCTCCTCATGTCACGCCTCCTCCGTCTGGCACTTCCCTGTGTGATACCTTCATCGTCTGACGCCACCCCTATGTGACACGTCCCCCGTGTGACCCCTCCCTGTGTGACGCCTTCCGCCTTTGATGATATGGTGTGACGGCAGGCCTAGTGCAGCACCACCGGTAACACGCTCCCGAGCCTTGGCTTTACATAACGGCCATACGTTAACATGAGCCTTGTAACCCCGTGACCTTGACCTATGACCTACCGTAACACAAACCAAAGCCGGACTATCGCTGAACCGTCCGGGCTTCAGTAACCCCCACAGGGCTGTAAAATGATTCCCGGCCGAAGTAAAACACGAGATGGGGGGGGGGGACCCCCCACTCCAGTCCAGTGTAACTTGCTGGGTGGAAAGATCCCTCTGGGGCAGCGGTAACCCGTGGGTGGAAAAGGCTCTGCGGGTTGATGTGACTCGTTGAGCAGAAAGAAACCTCCTGGATAAAAGATTGAAGAATATCCTTCGTATTAAATGATGGTGATACGGTAGTGTGAGTTTTGTATGTATGACCTAGACATGTTCAGATGTTGTTGATGATCTCTGATGTATATGATTTATATGATCTCTGCAGGTGATGAGATAAGTTGCCAACACGACACGAACACAATACTCACTCGAGAAGTGTTTTTTTGTGGTGTAAACTTTACAACAGCCGCCAACAGGCTCACCTGTGCTCACGTTGGTCGACGCAGAGACGACGGTTCTTGTGACAGACCACATTGTGTCGAAGCACGACCTCTCGTTATGCCGTCCGCATCCCGCACTAAACGCTTCATATTCAACGCTCGGATTTGTTTGGACAAAATCAAAATTGGTTAAAAGATCGCAATATTTTAAGTAATGTGTCGGGAGTATCTTTTTTTTTATTACTCTCAAATCTGTTGTCTTGAATGAGAGTCAGTTGACGAAACGCACGTCGTTGATTGGTCGGGTGGAACGGCCTCTGGTTTGCTTACGGCCAATGAGAAGGAAGGAAGGAAGGAAGGATTCGCTCCTGATGGTTTCAGGGGCCGTCAGTTAGGTGGCGCTCCCCTCCAGGTTCACCTCCAGCAGTCATCCACGACCAGCCCAGGAGCTGCCCAGGTCCACCGGGTGGGCCAGTCCCAGACCTCGGCCACCCCAGGGTACAATCATGTGGCCCCCCGAGCCACCCTCTCCTGGTATTGGTTTGGTCTGTGCCGTAAGACCGGCTGACGTATCGTGCGCTCCTGCCCAGCCCGTGGACGGCTCTGCAGAAGAGGTTACAGAGTGCGCCAGGCGTCCAGGGTCTGGGCCTCAGTGATTCACTTACATTAATGGTTATACAGAGCGAGAAAAACGTCAACAAGGATTGGGTAGTATTGAATAAATCAGGAATTTCCATAGTAAGTGAAGTTTACAATAGTTGAACAACAATAGTTGGACTGCGTATCAAGATCTGTATCAAATGAACTATTTACATTAAAGAGAGTTGGGCCACTTCTCAAGTATCCGAGGCAGAACATTGTTAAGGATGAAATGCTGACACAGATCTTGTAGTGTGTGGTAATAATCATCTCTGAACTCACTGATATTGCAGTAGTCAAGAAAGTAATGTTCCGGGGTGTGGGAGTAGCTTTGTTGGCAGAGTTTACGCTTGGTTTGTTCATTGTCAACAGGAGGGGCAAACTCCCACGACTGTTTATAGCCCAGCTTAGGTACATCCAGAGACGTGAGGAGCTGTGTCACCAGATCCGCCCGTCTCTTGTCGTAGTTCCTCCCGTCCCGCACCACCAGCTGGGCTACCGTGAGCCCCACCCTGTGCCATCGCCTGTGTAGGTTGTATTATACAGTCTTTCGTTTCTACCTTCATTTCTATCCCCGAAACAATGAGGTCTCAGGTTTCGCGTCCATAAAACAAAGTTTAAACGATCGCTGTATACTGCAGGTCTCCCTCTGTTATTCCGGCCCATATTTTCTTTCACCCACTAAATTTAGCACTGGGCGACTCCGTCTGTCCCTCCCTCCTCCCTTTACTGTGCTTTACCTGCTCACGGACCGTCACTCACAAGCCGAACTCCATGAAACCTTGCAGTTCTACCTCGTCCAAACTGATAGCATAATCAAAGTATCTGTGCTTCAGAAGAATCTCGATTACCTGCAGCGCCCTCTTCAGCCTCCACCTGCACCCATCAGTGAGCCGCTCACCGTTGTGCTCGACTTATCCTGTGACTAAAGTGAGAGAATCCTCCGTATACAGTGATGGCGTCCGTTCTGCTGCCCTGTGCCTCAGTGTTGCCCATCAGTCAACACAGCTCACTTTCAAAACGTTGGTATCACTGCCGCACTCACACACGACGTCAGTCTTCTGCCGTCCAACACTGCTTCCCGCCGGCACTTGTTGTCATCCAGACCCACCATCAATGACTCCTTCCAGCAGCTGTCATCCAGATCTTTCATCACTGCTTCCCTACATGGCAATAGTTCGCTGCCTATCTCCCACAGTGTCGTTCACTGCCTCCCTCCACCATTGTCTTTCGCTGCCTCCATCCGACAGGTGTCGTCGTCTAGGTCCGCAAGAAGGAATTAGTTCACTGGAAGTTCATCTGCTGCTGCTGTATCATAAGCCTTAGACACGTCGAATGCATGATCTGTTTTTCCTAGAACTATCTTTCACGTTGCCCATTTTCTCTTAAGGTATCTTTCACTTACTTCCTTTTCGCCGGAGCGTTTTTCTTTTTCACCTGCCCTTTCTACTCCAAAGCTCAATCTCTAGTCATCCCCCTTTCCCAAGAGCTATCTCTTGCCTACCTCCTTTTCCCAAAAGCTCTCTTCATCACCTGTCTCCTTCTCTCTAGAGTTGTCTTTCTCTCAGCTGTTTCCTTTCCTCTAGAGCTGACTCCATCACTTGCCTCACTGTGAAGGTATCGTCCTCACACTCTCCATCCACCTGTAATCCTAGAGTTCTTCTTCAGAGAGGTCTTCCAGAATCCTACAGTGCCTTTCTGTAACTGTTGCTGGATTTACCTCAACACGCTGACACAGTCACTACCTCCGTCCTGTCATCGCTTGCTACATGACCCCCAAGTGTGTGTCCCTCGCAGCCAGCTGCACGTCCCAAGTACTACCTGTTGCTTCACCCTGGCTCTCTATCTGTCTTGCCACCACAGCAACACCAGCTCCTCAGTCTTCTCAATTACACCACCGATCATGTTACTCTCAGGTCCTCGTCTCGATTCGGAGTCGATTCGGAGACTGGAGCCCTCCTTAATGGAATAGAAAAAAGATAATGGAGGTGCTGAACACTATACTGGAGGAGCCTTGGCCTCCTGGCCTCGCCACTAGAAGGGAGGTGCTGTCGAACTTTGTATGTGTGGGATGAAGAGCGATGATTCTTTCTCGTCGGACGGCTGTGTTGTATTCATTATGACTTCATCTATCCTCTCTCTGCTTCCATGAATGCGAGTTTATTTTATGCAAATTCAAATGATTTCTAAAGTGATTTATTTTATTTTGTTCTTTTTGAGAAAGAACAAACACTATGGCAATCCCTTGCGATCTCACTCAGAAAGCAAGTGCCACCAACTGTCTCTATATCTGCTTCATTCTTCTCTCTCCTCTTTTTGCTATCGCCATACTGTGTGATCCTTAGCAGCGGACGAACTAAATGTTGGTATTTCTGTTCTACACATTTCGGCTCCAGGGTGAATGTAGGTGAAGTTTTCAAAGCTTCTGTTATTTACAATTGTTTTATCAACTTTTACAGTAATTAACCATAAATGGTACCGGTAATTTTCGCCTTAATAATGGCAGTATGTTTTAACTTATCAATTATATTCTAATTAGAGTCATCAATCACACAAGGAGAATAGCTATTGGTGGTCATACATTTTGCATTCTCAGACATTTCACGTCTAACATCGCTTAATACCTTACGCGTTACGGTTGATACGATATTTCGCAGAAGTCATTTGTTTCCTTGACACCGGGTCAGAGCCCGACGCTTCTGTAAGGCAGCCAGGGACGCCCTCATCACGCTACGGGAGCCAGAGACACTGTCACTGATGACACTTGAATAATATTAATATTTAGTTATTCTTAACAAACAGAAGGGACTTTGACGTTAGCGTATGAGCAGTGTGCAATGTCCTCTTCGTATAGCACTCAAAACATTCTCTGAAGCCCCTACAGATTTTCAAACAAATTGTCCCTTTGTGTCTCAATTAAGTATCAATTTGTGGTAGACTATATAACAAGAAAAACAGTCCTGTTAATAATGATATTACTGCCTCACCAGCAGGTGTTCCACTCATCTACAGATGTTATCAGCAGATGGTTCCATTATATGTGGTGACACGTTACGTCATGGGTCAGAGGAAGTGGTATGCAGAGGTGTTGAGATCGTGTGGAAGTAGGAGCAGACTGAGACACAGACAACTGGCTGATGAAAAATAGAGGTGGAATAACGTAAAGAAACTAAATGATCCCGAGATGATAACGAATGTAAGGCTAAGAAAATAAATAGGACCTGAATATGAGATTAAGGAAGACCGAAGAATAACGAAAAGCAAATGATGATTTTAGGTAAAAGGATAAAATGGTTAGTAAGAGCAAATAATGTTATATTCGAAGGAGGCGAAGTGCAAGAAGGAAGCGCCTGGTGAGGGTCGTCGCGTGAAAGACAGAGGCAAGGTTAGCAGTGTTTCCTGGTGAAGCCAACAGGTGCTGAGGCCACTTCCTCGCCCTTTGCACAGGTCTAGATTGGGTTTGGGAGAACGGACGGTGCTGGAGTAGAACAGATAGAGTTAAATACATGAACAAGTAATGAGAAGAGAAAATGTATCTTCGTTAAGGAATTACTGGAATCCCAGCTTTATATAAAGAAGCAAATAAGAAGATGGAGTTTCAAACAGTAAATCTAACCTGGGCCAGGCCTCCCATACTGCGTCTCTATACTCCTGGCGGTCTGATCAGGGATGAAGTGTATCCCAGAGCGACCAACGTCCACTCTGTCTTTAGCTGGAGCCCGCCGGATGTGGCAGGTCACCACACGAGATCGGTGTCTCGTGGCCTCCCTCCCCTCACCATCACCTCCTCCCCTCACATCGATCTCACCAGCAAGCTATCCCTCATCACCGCATCCCCATCAGCGGCAGCGTCTCTGGTGTCTGTGTTTGTGAGTTCAATCAGAAAGGCGGGACGGCCTTCTCTGTCGTGGAGACTCAGGCTGAAATATTGGTGCAGCTTGAAGTGCCTCTGTAGCTGCTGCTTCCCTAGCCGTGTGTATGTGTGAGTGTGTGTGTGTGTGTGTGTGTGTGTGTGTGTGTGTGTGTGTGTGTGTGTGTGTGTGTGTGATTGCCTATTTACATAGTACTGGAGGGGAATTCTGCACACGAGGGACCCATTTCTTGCACTTTCTCTGCTATTATACAACTTTTTGATATACTGTGAAGTGTCACAACTCTGTTTCATCACAGCGTATTTCGCTGACCCGCACCACATATACTTTAGAATTATTTCTTTACATCTTTTGTAACAAGTTTCTTAATTATTTTCTTGCTATGGCCCCAACTCGTTGTGTTCTTGCGTCTTTCAGAAAACTGTTCGTTGTCTACATTTCCAAATTGATTTAGGAAACTTTAAGGTTATAATCGTCTCCCTTTATTGTCTTACGTAATTATATACCCAGTGTAGCCTCTCCTTGTAAGTAAGATCCCTTATTTTAGGTAACATATTTGTTATCCTCCTCTGTACCTCCTCTACCAGATCTTTATGCTTCACTTCTTCAAGTGTGGTGTTCCAGCATGAGATGCAGTGTCGTGTTCAGGACCAATATAATCTAAAAATAGTGTATTGAACATTTCTTCATCCATAAGCTTGAACACAGATTTAGTGTTGATAAGAAGATAATTTGCCTCAAATTATTATTCTACACACACACACATATTCACATACCTTTTATTCTTGCAGTATTATAGCCATACCTCGGCCTCCTCTCATTGTGCTGTCATTACTCTGCATTTTCTGTAAGCTTCATGAACCATGTATCAGATCGACTCCGGAGTTTGTGTTAGTCTCTCGTAAGTTGATGCACTTCTCACCACTTCTTCGTCATCATCCTGAATTGCAAACACACCCACTTATGATTCCAGTCCATGTGACAGATCATTAACACAGGAATAACAGCGGCCCTAAGACTGAGCCCTGCGGACCATTTAAAAAAGATGCATCTCTGACATGCGTCCTCTATACCCTTCCACTCGGATAATTTTCAGTCCACTGATGGAGTCTGCCCCTTGTGCCTGCCTTTAAATCCATCATCTTTACCATCCTTTTGTGTGGGACAATGTTAGATGCATTCTGACAGTCCAAGAACACAGTCCGCCCGTCCATCTCTTGTCCTCAACAGACCTCACTGTACCCTGAATACGGAAAGATCGTTACAACATCACCTCTTCTCCTGTTATCCATCTCTCGCTTGGGGAGATCCTTCTTTGAAGGTGATCATCCATTTCCTTTCTGTTTATCTCTTCCAGTGTTTCACAGACCACTCGTCAGAGATACTGATGTGTAGATCGCTCTCTTTCCCTTTCTCTTTATGTCTGTGTGTAGGGGGGGTGGGTTAGATGTAAGAGCGTGCTCGTGTAAGCGTGAACACATCTTTGTATGTGTTCCTTTTTGTTTAAGTCGGCAGAAGCATAAAAACACATACATGCTTAAAAACACATACATGCTTACGAATACTTAGTACGAGCGTTTGCCAAAATGTAGTGCAAACACGTTGTGCTTACCGATGGAGAATCTTAGTTTTACGAGGAAGGAGTGTGTGAGTAATGTGTCGCCCAGTATTACGTGTGAGATGGAGGAATCGTATGTTTGTGGACTGAAAGTAAGCATCTTACGTATGGGTGAGACAGAAAGTCAAGACATCAATCTGGGCCAAAGGAGTGAAACTTGACAGCTACTGAAGGTCTGACTCACAACGGGGCTGTTGCTAGCCCTCCCTATACCCAGGCGGGTAGTACCGATCATAAAGTATACCTCCCTGGTCGGTGGCTGTCTACCACCTAGTGAAAGAGAGAGCGTTATGGTCGTGGACTAGAGGGCTACGTGGCATCAACTAACAAAACAGTGATGGGAAAGGAAAATACGCCATTATAGAAAGAAATTGAATAGCTGTATGGACAAGACAATCATCGTAACAAAAGTAGGGAAGAGAGAACATTAATAATTATGTATAAGACAAAGGCAAGGTCGGGAAGGAAACAACACCGTAAACGGTATCAAGGCGGCAGAGTTGCCAGAGACAGGACAGCGTAGTCATAAGAACAGTGCAGACGAGAGGATTAGCAATGCGGCAACATAACATTGCGGGAGACGTGAGCCAGGCAAGAACATGGCTGCAACCCATGCGCGTCAGCAGGAGTAAGACACAACCTTAGTTCGACGACATCAGCGCAGAAGCAAAACAGTAACACTGCAGCAAGACAGGAAGACGCTAACTTCGTCACAGCAACAAGTAGAAGGGAGGCGGGGAGCGTGGCGTCCGGGTGAGCCAGGCGGGCGAGAATCAAGGGAGCAGCCAAGCGGCGGGGCGGCAGCAGCGCCCGCCCGCCACTGGCTCATTACCCGGGCCCGGGCGATCGCTCAGGGGCAGCTGGAGGGGCGGCCTCTCATGCTGTGTTGCCGCCACTGGCAGTGTTGACCGTCATGTGCCTGGGTACCCACCTTAAGAAAACGTTCTCGAGCCCAGGAACCTCCTGCAGGTGGAAGTAGTGAAGCAATGCTCCGTGGCAGGAGGTGAGGTAGTCGAAGAGTTAGATATACTTAGGTTTAGGACGCGGGGGAGGGGGGAATATACAACATATGAAAACAAAGATATAAGGGGCAGAGAAATCTTGAGGCTGATGCTCTCAAAGTTCGGAGATTCGAGATCCAGAAGGCGATCAGTCGGTGTCTGTATGACATTCGTCGTCCTTCCAGAAGACACAGCGTCACAGATTACCGAAGTCAGCCCCAGAGCGTCCCAGGAATATAACAGATAGTTATGCTGATGATGATCATGTATAGTCCAAATCATGAAATGGGAACCATTCTCAAATGATGAAGTTCAAGCGTAAAACTAATAAATTCTCATGGAATATGCAATATTCAGATGATTGATTACCAGATTCTGTTTTCCCTCGTGTTTATGTGATCATTTCTAGTCTGCCGTATACAGCGTAGTAATATATTTGAGACTGCATCTTACCGCATCTGTTTCCCGCCATATTTCTTTCTAACGTTCGCCTCGCCCGTCCTAAACTTCCGACAAAATAAATCCCAGCTTCAACCATCTCTGGGAATATTGCCATAATCAGGCCCACGCATACTGCAAGACAGGAACAGGAAAATCCGATTTATGGGCCAAATAATCCCCGGTTGTAAAATGTTGTGGGCAGAAAATAGAACCGTGGATTCATCTGGCAACTGGGTCTCGTGTTGGCTTCCCGCCACTCAAGTCTTCCCTTACCAGGAAGGGCAGCGACGTAGGAAGCTATTTGTTGACGGATCGCTGCCAGCATTGGCTCTCGTAACAGTCGCATGGAATATGATATCACAGGTGGAGAAAAGTCTCTATAACTCCACCAGGGGCGTATCCGAGGGGGGGGGGTGACGGAGGCCGTCGGCTACCCCCTCCCCCCCTTCCTTGAGCTTTCTTATTCTATAGTAAACGATCAATCTGTTCACACGATTATTCTGACTTCTTTAATCCTTCGAAAGGAAAACTGGATATGGATCTATGAATAATTGTCTCAGTGGTTTGCACTGGTGGCGAATGAAAGATTCACCCCGTCTCTTCCACCACCTTCCCAAAACATTGACAAACATTAATAACGACAAATTTTTCTTAACCTACAAAATCATAATGATTTGTTTGATCGAGCAAGCCTTCCATGATTATTAATATTAACAGTTTTATATTATGAAATGCCAGAATTATTTTTCATTTAGTACTGGTCGCCAGACTCACAATAACCTTACGTCTGTACTACAGGTATTCCTTGTAATTGAATTTAACGTCCCAGTAATTCGCAGACCGCCAAGATCTTTTAAGATACAATGTCTTCCCACATATCACTCTGGATTTGAGCCGTTGATCACTGTCTGCCTTAGCGAGTTCGCTCTGTCCCCTTCCCCCCTCCGCCCAGTCCTCCCACCCCACCCCACCCTTGAAAATTCAGAACACATGACTGACAGCATCGGTCTCACCCAGCAGAAATTGATCGACTTGAGTATCAGGCAACATCGCCTCAAATTCCCCCTTGAAGAAACCTCACCCGAGCTGACCCGTCGTGATCTAATCTGATCATACTAATCCATTCGTGTATACCTTTTCCCCACTTAGTCAGACTTGAGCAGACTCAACGGAACAGCATAACTTAATTTACATCGAGTCAAGTTCGGCGTAACACTCCTTTACATAACCTAACCTAATTTAAGACAGACTCCGGTAACAGGAAGTGTTGTGAGTTGGTCTTGCTGACGTTACTAAAGTTAAAAAAAAAAACTTCTAGACCTCCGTCACCTAACGTAAACTAGACCTGCGTAACCCACGTGTGACGTAACAGTATAGCCAGTTTTAGTCACAGGTCATCTAGTTATCGGAATTATCACCTCTGTTACGTAAGGATTCTCTGATTACTAATTTGGATGTTGCGGAGAGAGAGAGAGTTTCACGCTCATGTTGCTGAGTCAGCCTCATGCATATGTAGCATGTCTTTGCTCTCTTGCGAGCACACGCACACAAGAGTGGTGTTGTAGCGGTTAGCTTCGAACTAGCTTAGGGTCGTCTCCACATGGGTTCGAACCCTGGTTAAGGCATTCGGTCCATTCCCAACCCAGGTGTTCGTCCTTTCCTCGGGGTAGGTCGATGATTGGTTACCTGGCTTAGATCGGAGAGTAAGCATACATACATAGGAGTAAAGACATGGTGCATATATTTTTTTTTTTCATACATATTCGTCATTCCCCGCGTTAGCGAGGTAGCGTTCAAGAATACATGACAGAGCTTTAGAGGGAAGGCTCCTCACTTGGCCCCCATCTCTGTTCCTTCTTTTGAAAATGCAAAACGGGAGGGGAGGATTTCCAGCCCCCCGCTCCCGCCCCTTATAGTCACCTTCTACGACAAGTAGGGAAATCGTGGGAAGTATTCTTTCTCCCCTATCCTCAGGGATTATATATATATATATATATATATATATATATATATATATATATATATA